>SJYQ01008118.1:203959-256939 GCA_006410935.1 Redunca redunca
GGGGTGGGGGTGGGGAGGGCGGAAAAAAACCTTCCATTTTCTAGACCAACTGATTCTCCTGCAATGTCTGCTGCTTATTTAGATCGAGGTCCACAGGAAACAGACTTTGAGGCAGAGATCTGTGCACAAAAGCTTTGTCGAGGAGTTCTGTCCTGTAAAGGAGAGAATGAAGCAGGATGAAAACAGAAAGAGACGTTAGAACTCTGAAACAGTTACCATAGAGATTCCAGGAAAAACTAGAACAACCTCTGACACTCAAATGAGAAGTCCCAAATTGAAGGAATGGGCAATGTTGTCCAGGCATCAGATTGTGCCTGCCCTGAGAAGTAAACTTGAGTGGAGAAGCTCTCTTGGGTTGTGGGCCTTTCCTGGAGAAAGACTCAGATCATAATTCCATTCTTTGGGGCAATGGGTGCCTCAGTTCCACAAGGGACTCTGGGTGGTACACACAGTGTCTACACCATTTCACACACTGGCTCAGGCTATGGTCAAGGGGGACATTTCTCACCACCTCCAAATCCTACCCATCCATTAAGCCTAGCTCTAATACTACATCCTCTATTAAGCATTCCCTGATTCTTATTATTGTAAAAAATATTTTTCTCCTCTAAACTTCAAGCACTTTATCTACATTCTTCTTATGGCACTATAGTGTTTATCTTAGTCTACCTTCCATTAGGAGCGTCCCTGATGACTCAGTAGTAAAGAATCTGTCTACAATGCAGGAGTCATGGGCTCAACCCCTGGGTTGGGAAGATCCCCTGGAGAAGGGTACGGCAACCCACTCTAGTATTCTTGCCTAGACAGAGGACAATGGGGTTGCAAAAAAGTCAGACATGACTTAGCAACTAAACAACAACAACCTTCTATTAGAGCTATTTTCACTTTGAATAATTAAGAACTTTCAATGACCCGGGCAATAAACTAGGACCTGGGGATACGCAGTGAACAAAACAGATATGATTCTCTCAATACTTTAAGCAACTGGAAGTTTTAAAGTTCACAGTAGCACAAAATTAAATTTGAGCATGTAGCACAAAATTTAATGCAAACAAGGTGTCAGGGAACAACTCTCCAAAGGAGAGATATTAAACACAGGCCAGAAGGATAAGTAGAGAGTAGCTCAGTGAAAGAAGGGGATGGGATAAGTGGGTTGCATTCAAGTAAGTGCTTGTGCTTAGTCATTCAGGCATGTCTGACTCTTCTCAACCCTATGGACTGTAGCACACCAGGCTCCTCTGTCCATGGGATTTTTCAGACAAGAATACTGGAGCAGGTTGTCATTTCCTCCTCCAGGGGATCTTCCCAACCCAGATGAACCCGAGTCTCTGGTGTCTCCTCCATTGCAGGCAGATTCTTTGCCTGCTGAGCCAAGAGAGTCGCAAATGCTAACACTAACATTTATTCAACAACAATAACAAATGATAGAAGATAGATCTCTTCCTGTGTTCCAGACTACATCATAGGTGCTGGAGTTTCATCACTAAACAAAAACAGAAGAAAATTCTTTCTCCTAATGGAGCTTGCATTCCAGGAAATGAAATAATCCAATATAGCTAGGGTTTAAAGAACAAAGGAGAAACTGGTACAAGATATGATTGTTTTGGTAGGTACAAGCAGACAGACCACTAGAGGCTTGATAAGAGTTTGAAGATTTTTATACAAAAGTTATGATCACATTTTTCTTTAAAGCAGTAACTCTAGCTGCTGTGTACATGTCCTGTCTCTCCAACTATATTGTAAACTTTCAGAAGACTGGTCTCTAAGAAGCATGGAAAGCCCCTGTGTAAATAATGGGCACCCAATAAATAATAACAATGGCTAACACTTGAGAGCTTTCTGTGTGCAGAAGACTGGTCTAAGCACATTCCATGTGTTAAATCATTAATCCTTGCAATCCACCACCTCAGCTGACTGGATGAATGAGAGGAGGTATGCTTATTCCTTTGCAGTACTGGAGCCTGGACACACCTGAAAATCTACAGATATCACACTGTGTGCAAGGTAAGGGGAAGGAAAAGTTGCAGAGGAAAAAAACATCAAAAAGCCACATGCACAGCTCCATTTGCCTTTACAGCTTATTCAAACCAAATCATTTAAAAGCATTCATAGTGATCTACAAAGAAAAGAAATGCATGGATAAGAAAACAGTGAGATCCTGTAGCCAAGAGAGACTGGTGTACACACTGGCACATCTCAAGAACCTCATCTTATCATCTGCATTAATAATTATTTAAATATGTGTCTAAAGAACATGATGAGCTGGTTTAACAAATCACTTTGCTTTCTGAGGAGCCGTGTTAAACCACAACAATCTTTAAAGTATCAACAATAGTCCATATCTCTTGTAAAAAATAATAATAGTAATAATAACCTTTTACATCTTGAGAGTTTGTCTTCTTGGGTCTGCAGAGAGACCTGCTCTGATTGAGAGACACCCCACCCCATTCCTGTAGCTCCCTGACCTTGCAACATACAAATGAAAAACTCCCTATAGCCTTGAAAGAGGAGCTGGGCCTGCCTGTGTGAGAAGCTAGATAAATATTACACTTAGGAAGAAGCATGCAGGAACAGCCATGGACTGGGCCGCACAAGTATGTTCCTAATTCCAAATAGGAAACAACACATTGAGCCAGAACATCTCAGATGAGGAAAGGCAATCGAGGTGGGAGGACACGGATGGGGGCAAAGGGTGGTCACGGTTAACAGGTTAACACGGAGGATCTCTCACCACAATTCCATTCCCAATACAAAACTAGTGTGAAACAGCTCAGCGTCCCTTTCTGCAGGCAGAACAGTCAGTTCTTGGACTAAGTGGAAGTTTATCTACAGATCTACCCATAAAGAAAAACCTGTAAATAATAATCAAGTACACCCCTTCCCCCTCAACCTTCATTCCTGAGCACCAGTTTCCTGCTTCGGTTCTTAGTGTTTTCCTCCATCGAAGGCAAGAGTGACACCCCTCGCTGGGCCTTACCCCTCTCGCAGGGCTGGAAGCGTGGTGAGCTGATTGGAGTAGGAAATCAGGGTCCCTTACTATATACCATTTCATAAATTTTGTTTAAACAAGTGTCAACCAAAACCAGGATTTTGCAATAAAAAATATTTTTATAGAAACCAAACAAGACTAACAAGAGTTGTACCCAACTATTAGAAAGGCAAAGGAACTCTTTTCTTGACAGTCCTAAAAAGCTTTAACGTCAAAGACAGCAAGCGGCCCTGTCACAGAGCAGAGACAAGTTCCAGCCCCAACTTGTTTATCTCTTCCTGGGGCCCTGCGCATCCCCCTCTGCACTATTGGAGGCAGAAATCTTCCAGAAACAGGAGGCGTCAGGTTTAACCCTTTCCTTTACCGCAGGACCTTTTAACTGCTGCAGATACATGAGTTGATGAACTACAGGCTGTTGCTGTATTAAACACAGTCAAAGCCAGTAAGCAGATAACGATAATGCTCCCTTAGTCAGCACACACAGGCACTGTGATAAGCATGTATATTCTTGCAACAACCCAGACGAGGAAACTGAGGCTTAGAGATTAGTATGTGGCAGAGTAAAGAGCAGATAGCTTGACCTAAAAAAATTTATGCTTAGCCCACAGTACTAATTACCTGTAAATTAAACCTCTAAAAAGTTATCTGTAAATAGATTTAACTCGTAAGAGCTCAAATTGTTTTAAATTAAACAGATAGAAGAAGGCAGCAAATCTGCCTGGAGCTAAACTTAATGCTTTCGTGTGTGCTCAGACTCTATCGTGTCAGACTCTTTGTGACCCTATGGACTCCTCTGTCCACGGGGTTCTCCAGGCAACAACACTGGAGTGGGTTGTCATTTCTTCCTCGAAGGGATCTTCCAGACCCACGGACTGAACCTGCGTCTCCTGTGTCAACTGCACTGCGGGCGGATTCTTTACCACTGAGCCATCTAGGAAGCTTACAACAAAAACACAACTAAGTCAAATTATTTGTCTTATTTGTATATAATATGGTGGTGTTCCTGTTGTTCTTTAGTTGCTAAGTTGTGAACCTATGGACCTTAGGCCTCCAGACTCCTCTGTCCACGGGATTTCCCAGGCAAGAATACTGGACTGGGTTGCCATTTCCTTCATTGACAAGCAGATTCTTGACCACCAAGCCACCAAGGAAGCCCATATCACATGAAATAGCTCAGTAAAATCAGAATCACTGACTCATTTACTCAGTAGATGTTTTTGGAATTTCCTTCAGGGTGCCAGTGACCAAGAACATGTGTTGAACAGTCTCTGACCTCTTGAATTTTTATGGCTAGTGAGGACAAACATTAACCATGGAAGTGCACAGATATTTAAATAATTGTACATTGTTATAAAGCTTATGAGGGACAAGTATGTGTTATGAACAAATAACCAGGAAAACCAATATTAACCAGGCTGTCAGAAAAGTCCCTCTAGGGAAGCAATTAATAATTCAAAATGTGAAGGATGCATAGGAAGTAGTTAGGCTGAAAGTAAAAGGAAGAAAAGTGTTCCAAGCAAAGGATATACTTTTTACCAGGCCCTGAGCAAGAAAAGAGTTTGGCTCTTTCCAGACCAATGATCTCTGAGTAGGGAGCCCAAGAGAGAGGTGAGTAATGAGGATGAAAATGAAGAATACAGACCACCAGGAGTTGGATTTTACCTAAGGGCAACAGAACTGTGGTGTCAGAGAAGACTCTGGAGAGTCCCTTGGACTGCAGGGAGATCAAACCAGTCAATCCTAAAGGAAATCAATCCTGAATATTCATTGGAAGGACTGATGCTGAAGCTGAANAGCTGAAACTCCAATACTTTGGCCACCTGATACAAAGAGCTGACTCACTGGAAAAGACCCTGATGCTGGGAGGGATTGGGGGCAGGAGGAGAAGGGGACGACAGAGGATGAGACAGTTGGATGGCATCACCGACTCAATGGACATGATTTTGAGCAAGCTCCAGGAGTTGGTGATGGACAGGGAAGCCTGGCATGCTGAAGTCCATGGGATCACAAAGAGTTGGAGACAACTGAGTGACTGAACTGACTGGAAACCCATTAAAGGATTCTCAACAGTGAAGTTTTAGAATCTGATTTATTATTTTCATAAGCTCAGTCTGGCGGCTGTGTACAGAATGGAGGTCAGGATTGCAGAAGTGAAAGAGGGAGAGGAGGTAGGAAGCCTTGCTGATCGTCATCCAATCAAAAAGATGGTGGTAGCTTAAACTGAAGTGTCAACAGTGGAAACTGGAGAGAAGTGGATATCTTCTATATTTAGAAGATTATGAAATTTAATGATGAGTTTGACATGGGAGAGGATAGGGGAGGGGTGAGACAGGTAGGGTCAATGATAAGGCCTAGGTTTCTTAATTGAGCAAATGGGTAGACCGAAGGACAGAATAACTTTAAAATAAAAGGGGATAGGGCCGATGGATGGGTATTTCTAGATCAGCATTTCTCATTTAATGTGTATATGAATCACTTGCAGAATCTGATTCCATAGGTCTGGGGTGGGGTCAGAGATACTGCATTTCTACAAGATCACAAATAATGTCAATGCTGTTTGACCATCAGCCACACTTTGAGCAGCAAGACTCTACCAACCTAATAGACATAGGGTTATAAAACTTTTATTTAATACCACTATCTCCTAAGGAAGTGGAAGTTGCTCAGTTGTGTCCGACTCTTTGAAACCCCATGGAAAGTCCATGGGATTCTCCAGGCCAGGATACTGGGGTGGGTCATCATTCCCTTCTCCAGGGGATCTTCCCAACCCAGGGAACAAACCCAGGTTTCCTGCATTGCAGGCAGATTCTTCACCAACTGAGCCACCAGGGAAATCCAAGAATACTGGAATGGGTAGCCTATCCCTTCTCCACCAGATCTTCCAGACCCAGGAATCGAACTGGGGTCTCCTGCATTGCAGGCGGATTCTTTACCAACTGAGGTACCAGGGAAGCCCATTTCCTAAGGAAAGGAGATTTTAATTACAACAACAACAACAACAAAAAAAAACAGCATAATTTAGAGATAGAGAAGCTTCTTTAATATGAAGGGATTTACTTTTATGAAAAAGTATATCATGCTTAGTTTGTTCATTTGGCCACAGACAAAATGAATTTTTTATTATGAACTGACTTTGAATAGCCACTGATCTAAACAAAGTAACTTATCAATAAACAACATTTTTCAAATTTCAAATAGTTGTGATCACAGTTACTATTTCATTCCTCCAAAGTAAAAATTCTATCCTTATTTATTAGGACCACACAACCACTAAAATCAACCTAATATTGTTCTTGGCTACTAACTGTGTTCCATAAATCTTTTTCACATCATTAGAATCATAGAAAATTCACACCAAGTAGAATTATAGAAAGAACATAAGTGCCATTTTGACACATTGATATAAGCTGATATTAGAATTAGCTCTCTCCTCAATTTATTGAATGTTTTTAAGTCAGACTTATTTTAGGTCAAACAGATGTGTACTGTAAATTATCAGGTAAAACCTGGCAGTTTGGCAACCTTAAACAGTGACAGAGGATAAGTAAATGATCAATGAGAAGATTAGGCTGAATTTTAGAAGAATGAGAGGAACTAAGCAGAGTTTATGCACATGAAAGACAAGATAACATGGGCTTCCCAGGTGACTCAGTGGTAAATTGGCCTGGCAATGCAGGAGACCCGGGTTTGATCCCTGCATCAGGAGATCCCCTGGAGTAGGAAATGGCAACCCACACCAGTGTTCTTGCATGGAAAATCCCATGGACAGAAGAGTTTGGCAGGCTACAGTCCACGGGGTTCCAGAGTCAGACATAACGGAGCAACTAAACATGCATACAAGATGAGAAGGACTGTTCAATAATTTTCAACTAATTTGTAAGAGCTTTTCAGGCAGGATCAATATTTCATCAATATCTTGGAACTCTCATAGTGCCTAGTAACATGTAGGGTATGTGCAAACTAGCCAAATGAAAAGAATGTAAACCCTGAAAGAATAATAACAGCGAATGACCAAATAATAATAGCTAACTTCCCTGGTAGCTCAGAGATTAAAGCGTCCGCCTGCAATGCAGGAGACCAGGGTTCGATCCCTGGGTTGGGAAGATCCCCTGGAGAAGGAAATGGCAACCCTCTCCAGTACTCTCGCCTGGAAAATCCCATGGACAGAGGAGCCTGGTAGGCTACAGTCCATGGGGTTGCAAAGAGTCGGACACGACTGAGTGACTTCACTTAATGACCAAATATCAGAACAATGGTAATGTTTTATTTAGCAGTCTTTTACAGTTACATGAATGCATGAGAGCCAGCAGTAATAATTACACATTCATAAGGCTTCCCTTGTAGCTCAGTTGATAAGGAATCTGCCTGCAATGCAGGAGATCTGGGTTTGATCCCTGGGTCGGGAAGATCCCCTGGAGAAGGAAATGGCAACCCACTCCAGCATTCTTGCCTAGAGAATCCCAAGGACAAAGGAGCCGGCAGGCTACAATCCATGGAGTCACAAGAGTCAGACACAACTTAGCAACTAAACCACTGTAGCAACAATTTACAATCCAATGAAGCAAAGTTTATGTTTTAAGGATGCAAACTGAGATTCATAGCAATTGATGAAAAACTATAAACAGCTAAAGGAGAGAAAAACAATAATTTGGTTTTTCTAGTAGTCATGTACAGATATGAGAGCTGGACCATAAAGAAAGCTGAGAGCCAAAGAACTGATGCTTTTGAATTGTGTTGGAGAAGACTCTTGGGAGTCCCTTGGATGGCAAGGAGATCAAACCAGTCAATCCTAAAGAAAATCAACCCTGAATATTCATTGGAAGGACCGATGCTGAAGCTCTAATACTTTGACCACCTGATGCAAAAAGCCAACTCACTGAAAAAGACCCTGATGCTGGGAAAGACTGAAAGCAAAAGGAGAAAGTGGTGGCAGAGGATGAGATGGTTAGATAGCATCACCGACTCAATGGACATGAATTTGAGCAAACTCTGGGAGATAGCGAAGGACAATGGAGCCTGGCATGCTGCAGTCCATGGGGTCACAAACCGTCATACACAACTTAGTGACTGAACAACAAAAACAACAAATCCAATGAATCTCTAAGGGAGAGCCACAAATTGAAATATATCAACTCACACCTTATTTCCTATATATACAAACTATATACTGGTATTCTGTTCTTAGAAGCCCATGTGAAAATAGCCATTAATATTAACAACTACCACACACTGGAATTTTAAGTGCCAGTCACTGTGATAAGCACTTCATGCAACTTAATTAATTTAATCCTCATGATAATACTATAAAGTAAAAAAAAAGTTCAATTTATAGATGAGGAAACCTAAACACTAGAGCTAGAGTTAGATTTCTGATCTAACTTCATTGTCCATGCTATTAAACACAGTTATACTGAGACAGGTTGGGACCCGAGGCCTGAAACCCTTTGCTGTAGGGTTTACACATACAAGCATCTCCTAGAACAACAGAATACAAAGAAACTATAACTGCATCTAGTCCCGGTTGGGGCAAATTATGAACAAGATACAAAAAGGCCAAAATCCAGCTTCCGCTTTTGAGGTACAGAGAGCAAAAGCAGGGCACTGTAAATGATCCCTGCACCCAGCACCACCAAGGGGGTGGGCAGACCACCTAAGCTGCCCCTCTGGCCTGAACTGCCCATCAGCTCCACCCTCACCCCTTTTCAGGGACCAGCTAGCAGCCCCTCAGGGAGTGGGCAAGAGACTCTGTTACTTGTTTTTACTTCCTTGCCCTGCAGCAGGAGTCCCAGTAAAGCCTTGTCTGAATTCCTCGTCTGGTCTCTGATAATTTCTTTTGATTAAAGAGTCCAGGGACCTTGATCAGTAACAATACTTTGAAAATACTGAAACTGATAATAAAAATAAAGAAAAAAATAAACTATAAACATACATAAAATTAAATACAATATGAGAACTGTTTTGTAAATATGGGAGGGTTTTTTTTCCTACATAGACTTGTCTGGCCAAGGCGCCTTAGAGTGTGTCAATGAAATTCAGACTGAAAACTTCTTTTTTTCTGGAAAAATCTCCCTATGGAAAATGTTATTCACTGCTCCAAGAACTTGAAAGATTATAGTTCTGGGATCATGGGTATTTCTGTTCTTTTTGCTTACTTATTTTTATCCTGGTTAAACATGTTATGTACTTTTTTAATAAGGGAAAAACTAAAAGATGATTGTGCTTGTGCTTAGCCTGTCAGGCTTCCTCCAGGCAAGAATAATGGAGTGGGTTGCCATTTCTTCCTCCAGAGGATCTTCCTGACCTTCCTGATCTTCTTCAAGGATCAAATCCGAGTCTCCAGTTTCTCCTGCCTTGCAGATAGATTTTTTTACCTGCTGAGCCATCACGGAAGGCCAGGTGATTGGGAAATAAAAATAAAAAAACTACTGTCAAGACTGAATTAATAAAAGTTGTATAGAAGATATACCAATCATGCATATTTAAATAACAAATAACAACTAGAAAACTATCAATTTCCAAGTAAATACTGAACTTAAGACTATACAGGCAAAGTATAATCACCGATTACAGGATTGAAAAAAAGAGGACGAATTTCATCAACAACACAAGTAAAAATGATTTACTTTTGAGTAATGCAAAAGTAAGCAAAGAAGTTTTTAAATTAGCATCCTAAATTCAAAATAAGTATAATTATATCTTTACTTTTATTTGAGGGCTTTTTAAAAAACACAAAGAACACATATATCAAATCTCATTACATTTTACACTTTAAATATGTGCAGTTCATTGTAAGTTGGTTATACCTCAATGAAGCTATAGAAACCTAGAAAAAAATTAACTAAACAAATTCACAGGCTTAGGTCCTATGGAAAATGTTTTTATAAAATGTCAAATTCCATACTGAATAGTATGTAATCTCTTTGGAAGGATGTTTCCAAACAATCAGAACCATAAAAATTCAAAATAGTATATGATCAAATACTTGATTGTCTAGCAAGAACCAAATCTATACAAAGTCAGATAGAAGTATTAAACAAATTTCTTCATGAGATGATATTTAATATAGATTTTAAAGAAAGTGTGGGAAAGTTTTTCTCATTGAATAGTGTGGAAAATCTGCATCAAATTTATCCGAAGTGCATATTAAAAATAAAATTCCTACGTACCATCCAAGAGTTGTGGAATCTCAATCTCTGGTGGTAAAATCAAGGAATCTACATTCTGATACCTCCCCTAGAAAACCCTTCCAAGATTAGCTGAGGTTTTCAAAAGTCTCATTTACTGACTGATATGCAAAGATTAAGGGCAGGAGGAGAAGAGGGCGACAGAAGATGAGATGGTTGGATGTATCACCGACTCAATGGACATGGGTTTGGGTAGACTCCAGGAGTTGGTGATGGACAGGGAGGCCTGGTATGCTGCGGTTCATGGGGTCGCAAAGAGTCGGACATGACTGAGCGACTGAGCGACTGAACTGACTGACTGACTGGTGCAAAGTTAAGACTGAATGACTTTTGGTAGTCATGCAAGGAAATTTTAAGGGTTGAACATGGCTACACTCCCAAAGTAAACTTGCTGAGTTTGGGCACTATTGTGTAGGATGTGGAGTTGCTCTGAAGAAACTTCTAAAGCACAGTGAGATTTTCCATAATATCCTGGTGCTACTGAAAAGTCCTACTGAAGAGCTGGGGCCTGTCTCAAACACACATTCAGTCTCCCCGTCAAGACATTTGCTAGATTTCAGTGCTCAAGAATGCAGGAAGCTGAAGTGCAAGCTCAATACCTCTGCAAAGAAGATCTGAATGTTCTCATTTTGGGGGGCCCAGAAGATAAGGATCTATTAGATTTTCAATCAAGCCTGCTCAAGGTATAGAAACAAAATAGACAAGACTGCAGTTCAGTCCTACTAACACTAAAACTCAGCCTTGACCTACTGAATCCCTGATTATATTAAAGTTATGGGCTAAAGCAAATAGTGAACACTTTCTGGTGGAAGATACGTCTTCTGAATCTCTTATGCATTTCAAATACACAGTGTTGTATCTAAAACAAAAAGTTGCTAAATGTGTGAGAATGCAAAGAGACATGATTTGTAATCAAGAAATAAAGCAGGCAGAAGAAGTAGATCCAAAAATAATTCTTCTATTGAAGCACTCAAAGGTTTAAAAATAATTTCAATTAATCTGTTAAGAAAAATGTATACTAAATGAATGAAAAATGGAGACTTAAATAGAATAAACAAGATTAAGATGGACATTTGAGAAATAAAAAATAAAATATCTAAAATTGAGAATTAAGCAGGAAAGATTAGTGAATTCAAAGGCAGATCAATAAAGAGTAAAAAAGATGAAGCACAAGAAGACACAAAGAATTGAAAAAGATGTAACAGAGAAATACAGGAAATAGTTAAAAGTTCTAATATTCATGTAATTGGAGTCCAAAAGAAAAGGACAAAGTAGAATATTTGAAGAGAGAACAGCTGAGTTGTTGAAAACTGATTAAAAGAGAACACTGAAAGAATTCAAGAAGCTCATCCCAAACAGGATGAAAACACAAGACACACACAAGAACACATATATACAAGATACACACACACACACACACACACACACAAACAAAACGGAGAGATACACACACACACAAACAAAACGGAGAGAGAGGGAACAGCCAAACTGCTGAAATCAAAGGCAAAAAAAAAAGACACATGGCTTTGAAAGGAGCAACGCTAAAAATAATGCTTGACTTTACAACAAAAATTTGAAATCCAGAAGGCAATGGAATACATATTTAAAGTGCTGACAAAAATAATTGTCAACTTAGAATTCTGCACAGCCTGATGTAAGATATCACTCAAACACGAAGATAAGGACAATTTCAGACAACAAACTGAGGAATTTACTTATCAGAAGACTTTAATTATAAGAAATACTAAAGGAAGATGTTCAATTTCAATGAAAATCCCATACTGTAAATTCAGAACTGCTAGAAGGAATAAGAAAAATGCAAAGGGTAAATATACTAGTAAATATGAAATAATATCCACTGTTGAAAACTAACAGTAACAAAATAATGTATTTTGGACATTTTGTAGAAGTAAAATATTGATCCTCCGCAACAAACAAAAGGTAAAAAGTGAATAGATTTTTACCTGTTGTAAGGTTCTTGTTTGAAACGTGGTTAAAGTGATGACTTAAGGTGGTATGTAATAAATCAAGTAGTCATATTTTATCTCTAGAGTAATCATTAAAAGCTACACTAAAACATATAATTAAAAAGCTAAAAAGGAGAAAAATGAAATAGTAAAATATTATTTCTTCTTTGTTGGATTAAAGGGAAAAAAGAACAAAAATACAAAACAACAAAATGGTAGTCTTAAACTCAACCATGTTCATGACATAAAAGGACTAATATAAATATTTAGAAGATAGTTAATGAAAACAATAAAATCAATAATGAAGACGAATACTGTGCGCGCGCGCGGTTTCCCTCCCTCTCTCTCCTACTGTTGTTGGCTGAAAACGGAATAATCAAGATTATGGAGGACTGGCATCCAGTCCCATCACTTCATGGGAAATAGATGGGGAAACAGTGGAAACAGTGTCAGACTTTATTTTGGGGGGCTCCAAAATCACTGCAGATGGTGACTGCAGCCATGAAATTAAAAGACGCTTACTCCTTGGAAGAAAACTTATGACCAACCTAGATAACTATATTCAAAAGCAGACATTACTTTGCCAACTAAGGTCCGTCTAGTCAAGGCTATGGTTTTTCCTGTGGTCATGTATGGATGTGAGAGTTGGACTGTGAAGAGGGCTAAGCGCAGAAGAATTGATGCTTTTGAACTGTGGTGTTGGAGAAAGACTCTTGAGAGTCCCTTGGACTGCAAGGAGATCCAACCAGTCCATTCTGAAGGAGATCAGCCCTGGGATTTCTTTGGAAGGAATGATGCTAAAGCTGAAACTCCAGTACTTTGGCCACCTCATGCGAAGACTTGACTCATTGGAAAAGGCTCTGATGCTGGGAGGGATTGGGGGCAGGAGGAGAAGGGGACGACAGAGGATGAGATGGCTGGANCTCCGTGGGTGGGACGGATGAACGTCTGCCCAGAGGGTACCACCCCGAATTGACCGTCCTTCTCTTCTCTGCCCCAGGTCTATGCTGGGTAGAATCGAGGCGCAGGCGTTCGGGTTTGACCAGACGTTTCAGACTTATCGCAAGGATGATTTCGTTATGGTTGGTATGGAAGTTGGAGCGTTCCTTGAACCACTGCTGATGTTACATTTGTTTCTTTCTACCTTGACATAGATTCTGGTGAACACGGTATTATTCTGTGACGACGTTTTCTTGAAGTTTGAGAATAATAAAACGGTTCAGTCGATTGTTTCACAGGAACTTTTATGTTTTCCATCACCATAAATTCAGTATGCCGCCATAAAGAACTTTTCAATTTTGGAAAGTTAGTCTCTCCCTGGAAAATCGGTCTCTTTTTTAGTAGGCACACCTCATTTTTAAATCTTATCCAGCTTTGTCACCAGCTTTATTTACTAGGCTTAGCTTCAAATTACTTTTGGTAGTTTCTCAAAATTAAATCTACCCTGTGAGAAGAGGCTCTATTAGCAGTTCCACATGAAGAATTCCAGAAAAAGTTTTAAGCAGTGACTAAGTTATTGAAAAATCTTTAGCTGGTAGAGGTGGCTGCTTTGAAAGGGGGAAAAACGTATTTCAAAGTACAGATTCTGGTGTGTTCACTGTATTTCTTTCACGTTATTTAAAATCCTAGGGGTTTATTAGTCTTCAGTTAAATGGAAAAATACTTTTATTGTTTGTGATATTATCTTTGCCGTTCATGTCCTCAGGCGTTGACTGTAGTGTATAGTTGGCATAGTTATTCACTCATTCACAAACACTTCGTCAGGGCCTACCGTGTGCTAGAAATTTTGTCAAGTAGTGGGGATGCCAGAAGGAAGAAGACAGGAGCCTGGCTTTCAAGGATCTTACCGACTCCTGGCAAGACTGCCAATAAATTTTAAAAAATCAGATCATCTCATACAGAGTGATAGTGCAGTGAATAAAATATTAATCTAATTAACCAAAATATTTACTGTGAGGGTGTATTAGTTTTCAAGGGATGCTGTAGGGAAGTACCACAAACTGGGTGGCTTAAAACAAGAGAAATGTATTATCTTACAGTTTTGGAGAGTGGAGATCCAAAATCAAGTGGTTAACAGGGTTGTGCTCTCCCTGAAATCTGTAGACAGGAATCCTTCCTCGCCTTTTTCCTAGCTTCTCATGGTTGCCAGCAATCCTTGGCATTCTTTGGCTTGCAGCCGCAAAACGTGAATCTCTACTGTCAAAGTCTCTTAGCTCTCCTTCCTTGTCTCCCTCTTGGCTGTGTCGCTTCTTTTATAACAACACCAGCCATATTGAATTAAGGGCCCACCTTATTCCAGTATAATCTCAAGTTAACTAATTGTATCCACAACAACCCTGTTTCCAACTAAGGTCACTTTCCAAGGTCCCAAGGACATGAATTTTGGATAGGGGGCTGAGGGAATACTGTTCAACTCTAAAATGAGGGTATATTATTTAAAGTCTATTTCCCTTTACCTCAGATTGTTATAATGTTAATATAATATGCTACTGATTATAATATTAATGACATTTCTCATTCAGCTAGATTTTCATAGTTTTTAATGTATTTCATTTATGCCAGGACTGGCTCTCAAATGAATTTTTTTTAAAGATCAGGATTTTATTAACTGAATTTTAGAATGCTGTAAAAATTTTAATATAAGTAATTTATTCAACAAATATTTGTCAAATACTTACTGAATCCCTGTTGGGGAGGTGTTAAAAAGCAAAAAGAGACTTGATCCCAGCTTGTAAGTCATGTGTATAGGTGTGGAAGCTAGAAGTGTAGAAAATTCTCCACAAGACAAAATAATTGCTATATTGGAGGCTATATAAGGTGCCCTAGGCACAAGGAAAAAGATCACTCAATGGAGGGGCATTGGTATCAGAAAAATTTCATAGACAGAGTGTAGAATTAATTTCGTTTGTTCAGTAGACACAGATATCTTCAACAGAATCAATCCGTAAAGCACAATAAATTTCTGTAATAGGCAGTTTTTTCAAACTAATTTTCAATATCTTCATGTCTATCCTAGTTTTTTTTCTTGTGAGTAGGCAGTATTCTAATATTTTAATATAAAGAAGTATATTCATACAATCATTAATTTTACTCATGCAACTAATTTGAAGGAGATAAAGCATTGTGGCTGAGAGCATGGCCTCCAGAGGGGGATTTACCCTGAAGCTACTGAATCTTCAGGACCCCTCACCAGCTCAAGCTTCTCACTCACAGAATCCCCTTCCAAGGAACTCTGAGCTACTCCAGCAGCATACTCACATGATCATATGTTTTTGGCATTTTTCAAAATTAAATGTTTTGTATTGTTAGTGAAGGTTGCTCAGTTGTGACTGACACTTTGCAACCCCATGGACCCATGGAATTCTCCAGGCCAGAACGCTGGAGTGGGTAGCCTTTCCCTTCTCCAGGGGATCTTCCCCACCCAGGGACCAAAACGAGGTCTCCCACATTGCAGGCAGATTCTTTACTAGCTGAGCCCCAAGGGAAGACCTTGTATATTCTTAGAACCCCTAAAATTGTACATGCTTAAGACACTACAGAACCTGGATCCTCCCTTCATTTGCCCTCTAGATAGCTGTCTGTCCAACTCTGCTGCTTATTGGCTGTATGACATTGGGCAAGTTATTTAAGGTTCTTCAACCTTTGCTTTCCTATAAAATTGTCACAGTGCTTAACACTTAAGTACTTCCTGAAAATGAAAATAATGCTGAATATATATTGAGATTATTATGAAGATTGAGTGAAATATAAAAATATTTAGCAAAATGCCTGGCTCATAATAAGTGCTGTTATTGTTACTAACATTTGTATACTACTTTGCAAAATGTTTTCCCAAAGCAGTAATGACTCCTGTGTGCCAGATTTAGCTTTCAGCACTTTTTATCCATTTATCACTAATCTTTACAACAATCTGGTAGATTTGGTGTTTTGGCCCCTACTTTAGGCAATGGCACCCCACTCCAGTACTCTTGCCTGGAAAGTCCCATGGACAGAGGAGCCTGGTAGGCTGCAAGCCATGCGATCTCTAAGAGTCGGACACAACTGAGCGACTTCAGTCTCACTTTTCACTTTCGTGCGTTGGAGAAGGAAATGGCAACCCACTCCAGAGTTCTTGCCTGGAGAAACCCAGGGACGGGGGAGCCTGGTGGGCTGCCGTCTATGGGGTCGCACAGAGTCGGACACGACTGAAGCGACTTAGCAGCAGCAGCAGCAGCTTACAGCTGAGGAAACTGAAGCTCAGAATGGCTAAATAATTTGTGCAAGCTTGCCCAGCAAATAGCAAAACCTAGACCTTTTGGCTGCAACTTCCATGTCATTCTGACTACAAAACCCATAACTGAGGAAAGCGTGCTGCTTACAGTAGGATTCCAGATTTTGAATTTTCCCTTAAAATTTAGAAACAAATTAGATTTCAAAAGTTTGTAAGGTAGTAAGTGGATGGAAAGAAGGAAATATTCATCCAGCAAATATTTCTTCAGTTCCTTAGTCTGTACAGATGAGCAGGACACAGGTAAGGAGGGAAACAGACCAAAAAGTGCACTGTAGAATGAGAAGCTGTATAATATAAAATGCACAAGGTACTGCGGTGGCACAAAAGAGAAAGTGGTCATTTTTGACTGAGGCGGTTAAAGGAGGGTTTAAAAAGGTTTTTAACCCTTTAAAAGGGTTTAAAAGGTTAAAATTAACCTTCAGTTCAGTTTAGTTCAGTTGCTCAGTCGTGTCTGACTCTTTGCGACCCCATGAATCGCAGCACCCCAGGCCTCCCTGTCCATCACCAACTCCCAGAGTTCACTCAGACTCGCGTCCATTGAGTCAGTGATGCCATCCAGCCATCTCATCCTCTGTCGTCCCCTTCTCCTCCTGCCCCCAATCCCTCCCAGCATCAGGGTCTTTTCCAATGAGTCAAGTCTTCGCATGAGGTGGCCAAAGTACTGGACTTTCAGCTTTAGCATCATTCCTTCCAAAGAAATCCCAGGGCTGATCTTCAGAATGGATTGGTTTTGATCTCCTTGCAGTCCAAGGGACTCTCAAGAGTCTTCTCCAACACCACAGTTCAAAAGCATCAATTCTTTGGCGCTCAGCCTTCTTCACAGTTCATCTCTCACATCCATACATGACCACAGGAAAAACCATAGCCTTGACTAGACGGACCTTAGTCGGCAAATGTCTCTGCTTTTGAATATCTAGGTTGGTCTATCTAGGTTGGTCATAACTTTTCTTCCAAGGAGTAAGCGTCTTTTAATTTCATGGCTGCAATCACCATCTGCAGTGATTTTGGAGCCCAAACAAATAAAGTCTGACACTGTTTCCACTGTTTCCCCATCTATTTCCCATGAAAAGATGGGACTGGATGCCATGATCTTCGTTTTCTGAGTGTTGAGCTTTAAGCCAATTTTTTCACTCCTCTTTCACTTTCGTCAAGAGGCTTTTTAGTTCCTCTTCACTTTCTGCCATAAGGGTGGTGTCATCTGCATATCTGAGGTTATTGATATTTCTCCCGGCAATCTTGATTCCAGCCTGTGTTTCTTCAGCCCAGCGTTTCTCATGATTTACTCTGCATATAAGTTAAATAAGCAGGGTGACAATATACAACCTTGACGTACTCCTTTTCCTATTTGAAACCAGTCTGTTGTTCCATGTCCAGTTCTAACTGTTGCTTCCTGACCTGCATACAGATTTATCAAAAGACAGGGCACTTGAACTCTGGCCTGAAAGATGAATAGGAGTTTGTCAGGTAGGCAGAGTGGGGTATTGTTAAACGGGTGGGTGGGACAATACTTTTTAAGACTTCCCGTGCCATGCAAAGGAGTTTGGTCTTTATGTAGCTGAAGAGTTGCTGAAAGATTTTCAGCAAAACAGTAAAATTTAAAGTAATGAGATCACCTGGCAGAAGTATAGGGGGTGGATTATTAGAACTGAGTCTGGAAACAGACTAAATTGGATACTTATCTTCCAGACGGTATGTGGTGGTGCCCTGAATTATGACAGAAGCACTGAGATTGCCTGGAGAGATGTTTATGAGAGAGGTAGTACTCAAGGACTGATAAGATAACTGACAGGCAAAGGAGGAAATGTGGGATGACCGAGTTTTTTATTTGGTTGACTAGAGTGGAAGATTTAAATGTATAGCAATGGAAAACAATGAATAATGAAAATGATTTCAGTTTCAGGCATGCTAAATTTGAGGTGCATCCAAGTGGCAGTATCCTAGATAGTTGAATTTAAGATCTCTCTTTGAGTCTCAAGAGACCTCTGTGCTTAGAATATAATGCTGGCATTCTCACCATGGATTAGAGATACTGACAGGAACCCTCCAGATTCACTGCAAGGGAGCTTCTCAGTTTACAGAGCTTCCTGAAGGTCTGCACATAGCTTCTGCTTAAATCTCATGACCAGACTCTGCATATATCTCAGGATCACTTGCCACAGAGATTGCTAGGAAGCATAGACGTTTAGCTGAGCATATTGCTGTTTCAAATAAAATTGAGATTCCTTAAGGAAGGAGAGATATGATATTGGATCAGAAATCAGCAGTCTGCCAGATACATAATTGAGTCAGACATCTACTTATATTTCAAATATGTGTCATCTAACAAACATACATTTAAACTGTTGTTATATAAAGTGTTAATTTAGAAATATGCTTCTACTCTCACATTTTTAGTCCAACTCTCACATCCATACATGACTACTGGAAAACCATAGCTTTGACTAGACATACCTTTGTTGGCAAAGTAACATCTTTGCTTTTTAATATGCTGTCTAGGTTGGTCATAACTTTTCTTCCAAGAACAAGCGTCTTTTAATTTCATAGCTGTAGTCACCATCTGCAGTGATTTTGGAGCCCCCCAAAAATAAAGTCTGTCACTGTTTCTATTGTTTCTCCATCTATTTGCCATGAAATGATGGGACCAGATGCCATGATCTTAGTTTTCTCATGATGTACTCTGCATATAAGTTAAATAAGCAGGGTGACAATATACAGCCTTGATGTACTCCTTTCCTGATTTGAAACCAGTCTGTTGTTCCATGTCCAGTTCTAACTGTTGCTTCCTGACCTGCATATAGGTTTCTCAAGAGGCATGTCAGGTGGTCTGGTATTCTTATCTCTTGAAGAATTTTCCACAGTTTGTTGTGATCCACACAGACAAAGGCATTCGTGTAGTAAATGAAGCAGATGTTCTTCTGGAACTCTCTTGCTTTTTTAGTGATCCAACGGATGTTGGCAAATTGATCCCTGGTTCCTCTGCCTTTTCTAAATCCAGCTTGAATATCTGGAAGTTCACGGTTCACATACTATTAAAGCCTGGCTTGGAGAATTTTGAGCATTACTTTCCTACTGTGTGAGATGAGTGCAATTGTGCAGTAGTTTGAGCATTCTTTGGCATTGCCTTGTTTGGGATTGGAATGAAAACTGACCTTTTCAGGTCTTGTGGCCACTGCTGAGTTTTCCAAATTTTCTGGCATATTGAGTGTAGCACTTGCACAGCATCATCTTTTAGGATTTGAAAGAGCTCAACTGGAATTCTATCACCTCCACTAGCTTTGTTTGTAGCAATGCTTCCTAAAGCCCACTTGACTTTGCGTTCCAGGATGTCTGGCTCTAGGTGAGTGATCATACCTTTGTGATTATCTGGGTCATGAAGACCTTTTTTGTATAGTTCTTCTGTGTATTCTTGCCACCTCTTCTTAATATCTTCTGCTTCTGTTAAGTCCATATCATTTCTATCCTTTATTGAACCCGTCTTTGCATGAAATGATCCCTTGGTGTCTCTAATTTTCTTGAAGAGATCTCTAGTCTTTCCCATTTTATTGTTTTCCTCTATTTCTTTGCATTGATCACTGAGGAAGACTTTCTTATCTCTGCTTGCTATTCTTTGGAACTCTGCATTCAAATGGGTATATCTTTCCTTTTCTCCTTTGCATTTTGCTTCTCTTCTTTTCGCAGCTATTTGTAAGGCTTCCTCAGACAACCATTTTGCCTTTTTGCATTTCTTTTGGGGATGGTCTTGATCCCTTCCTCCTGTACAATGTCACAAACCTCCGTCATAGTTCTTCAGGCACTCTGTCTATCAGATCTAATCCCTTGAATCTATTTGTCACTTCTACTGTATAATCATAAGGGATTTGATTTAGGTCATACCTGAATGGTCTAGCAGTTTTCCCTACTTTTTTCAATTTAAGTCTGAATTTGGCAATAAGGAGTTCATGATCTGAGCCACAGTCAACTCCTGGTCTTGTTTTTGCTGACTGTGTAGACCTTCTCCATCTTTGGCTGCAAAGAATATAATCAATCTGATTTAGGTATTGACCATCTGGTGATGTCCATGTGTAGAGTCTTGTCTTGTGTTGTTGGAAGAGGGTGTTTGCTATGACCAGTACATTCTTTTGGTAAAACTCTATTGGCCTTTACCCAGCTTCATTCTTTACCCCAAGGCCAAATTTGCCTGTTACTCCATGTATGTCTTGACATCCTACTTTTGCAATCCAGTCCCCGAAATGAAAAGGACATCTTTGGGTGTTAGTTAGGTCTTGTGGGTCTTGTAGGTGTTAGAAGTTCTTGTAGGTCTTCATAGAACCATTCAACTTCAGCTTCTTCAGCATTACTGGTTGAGGCATAGACTTGGATTACTGTGATATTGAGTGGTTTGCCTGGGAAACGAACAAAGATCTTTCTGTTGTTTTTGAGACTGCATCCAAGTACTGCATTTCGGGCTCTTTTGTTGACTATGATGGCTACTCCATTTCTTCTAAGGGATTCTTGCCCACAGTAGTAGATACAATGGTCATCTGAGTTAAACTCACCCATTCCGGTCCATTTTAGTTCCCTGATTCCTAAAATGTCGATGTTCTCTCTTGCCATCTCCTGTTTAACCACTTCCCATTTGCCTTGATTCGTGGATCTAACCTTGCGGGTTCCTGTGCAATATTGCTCTTTACAGCATCAAACTTTACTTCTATCACCAGTCATATCCACGACTGGGTGTTATTTTTGCTTTGGCTCCATCTCTTCATTCTTTCTGGAGTTATTTCTCCATTCTTCTCCAGTAGCATATTGGGCACCTACCGACCTGGGGAGTTTCTCTTTCAGTGTCCTATCTTTTTGCCTTTCATACTGTTCATGGTTCATTGCCTTTTCATACATGTTCATACTGTTTATATCAGTATCTTTGTTGTCACTCCTAGTTGGGAATAAAAAATTCCAAAACATGTCAGCTTTCTTAAAGCTTTCCGAGATTCAGAGAATCCCTTCTAATGCCTCACTGGAAATTCTTTAACAAACCCAAAATAACATCTGTACACATTAAGGCAGGCTGTTGTTGTGTTTTTTAAGAAACTCCATTCTTCGGGTGTATAATTAAGATTTCAGTAACAACTATTGCTTTATTTGAGGGGCCTTTTGTTATTCTTGTTCAGCTGCTCAATCGTGTCCAACTCTGTGACCCGATGGACTGCAGCACGCCAGGCTTTCCTGTCCGTCACCAACTCCTGGAGCTTACTCAAACTCGTGGTCATCAAGTTGGTGATGCCATCCAACCATCTTGTCCTCTGTTGTTCCCCTTCTCCTCTTGCATTTACATCAGTATCTTTGTTATCCTTGGACCTTTCATGAAGACTTATTTCCATTGGCTCCAGGCCAATTCACTGCAGGCCACTTTTAACCTACTTGAATTCGTAGTGACATTTAAAATGTAAGTGGATTCCCCCCAGGTGTAATTACTAAGTCTGAATTAAATTTCCCCTTTTGCTGATTCTTTCAGAAGACTTCTAAAAAGCATTCAAAACCAGTGTTAATTGGGGTTGATTCTAGCATCCATGTCTTTTTAAAATGTGTGTTATATGAATTAAAATAGTTGCACAAACACTCCTTATTTGACTTTTTAAATTTATAAAGTGACTTCCTTTTTTTCTGAGGAAGATTTTTTTTGCAGTTAGACATATATGATACCTGTAAGGTGTTTGTCTTTAATTTCCACCATTTGAATGTAAACACCATAGGACCAGGGACTTTGTCTTGCTTGGCATAATGTAGACATTATGCATGAGTACTTGTTGAATGTTGTACTAATCTTCACCCACATATCTGGTCCTCTCCACTGTTGCCTCTCATTAAATGACATTCATTCTGCCTGATTTTTCATGCAAAAATTTGGGGAGTCATCTTTGAATCCTCCTTCTCCCATTGTCCCTTTCTTCTAAATATTCATGGACTCCATCCACTTCTCTCCCTCCCCACTTGCTATCATTTTGACATGTGAACATCAGACCTTCCTGGATTACAGCAGTACCATCTCTCTTAACCAGTCTTTTTACAGCCCCTCACTTCATTCTCCATACCACAGAAGGAATGAACTTTTAAAAGTATGACTCTAATCACATCTTTCCTTTGTTAAAATCTCTTCAGTGTCTTCCAACTGCCCTTAGCTCAAAATACTGATCAATCTAGAGCAGTATGAGATTAAGATAAAAATTTTTGACTTTTGACCTCCAAAGTTCAGTTTAACTCCCCAACTTCATTAGACCCATTGGCCCATCGACTCTGGTCACACTGAACCTTGCTTTTTTTTTTTTTTGTCAGCACTGCGAGGCTAATGACTGGACTGCCAGGGAAGTCCCATGAACCTCATCACTTTTCTTCAATGGGATATCCCCGCCATTCTCACCTTAAAGATTTTGAACTCACCATTTTCTCCACCTTAAAAAGATAGTCTTTCCAGTGTCAGGCTGAAACCAGCTCAGGACAGCTCAACTGCTCAATGTTCAGGAATCTTTGCTGCCTGTTAAACTGTTGGCAATTTGAAATCCATCCTGGAAATCATCAAATGCTACAAATCAGGGCTTTTGCGGGAGGAAGGGGTTTCAGTTATTAAGCATTTACCAGTATATCTTTTTTTCCAGCTGACTCCTACTCAGCTTTTAGATCTAAACCTAAATGTACTTCTGCATTAACCTTTCATCTCACAGTTATTAGAGTAGGTCTGCCTACTATATACTTCAATATTAGCACCCTGTATTTTTTCATAAACATTCATGTTGCGTTAATATCTTAACATCTCTCCTTTCAGTCTGTTGATTCTATGAGGGCGGGACTATGTCCATTTGATTTTGGGAATTAGGATACTTTCAGTTGAGCGTTAGGAGCAGGAGCCAGATGTAGAAAAATAACTGGAAGACAGAGAAGTGAAACAAGATAGACTCCTCTTTCAAGAAACCATTTAAGAAAATAGAGCAATAGCTTAAAGGAAGTGTCGCAATAAGAGAAATGTTTATTGAAACAATCTGAACAGCAAAGAACAGTTCACAGAGTCAACAATCTAATACCCCAATCTAATCCAACCCTCTCAACCCCTCTCTTCCCACAAGCCTACAACTATCACTTCTTAGGTGACTATTGGCAACAGTTTGGTATATATTCTTCCCTACTTTTCTTTATGTTTGTGTAAAGATTTTTGTTTTTTTCATATATATTACTCTTAAACTACTCTTTTTACTCAAAATACTTAACGGCTTTCATTCAAAGTCAAAACAGTAAATTGAGTAACTGCTATATGCCAGGCCCTGGCAATATAACAGTGAATAAGAAAAACAAGCTTCTGAAGCTTACATTCTATTCTATTACTTTCTTTTCAATAACTGCATGCCATCTAGTGTAGATGTACTGTATTCAGCCATTTTATTTTATTGTTATTCAGCCATTGTATTCAATCATTCTACTGATGGGCATTGAAATTTTCAGGTATTGACACTACAGACAATACTATTAAAAAATTCCATATACATAAATTTTACCTACTGATGGTTTCATTTTTGTATAACATACTCAAAAGTTGAATTTGTTGGGTCATGTTTTTAGTTCTCTCTGGATATAAAGTTATAAAGATTCAGACTTCTACCAGCAGTATGTAAGAGTGCATATTTTCTGGTACTCCTACCAAAAGTTACTCGTCTTTTTAAATCTTGCCAATATAGTGGGTAAAAATGATATCTTCTGGTTTTATTTTTATTTTTCTCACTGCTCTTGAAGTTGAGCATCTTTTCATAAGTTTGTTGGCTATTTGCATTTTTTTACATGGCTTTTTGTTATCTTTTGGCTGTGTTTAAATCAGATTGTCAGTTTTTCTTATCATAAATGTTGAGCTTTTTTAAGCCAGTAGGAATATCAATCTCCCTCTCTTTTAAATCATATTTGTTGCAAATATTTCTTACCAATCTGTTGTTTTTTCTTTTATTGCTCATCCTGGGCATCATTATTTTCTGACTGCCCAATATTTTTTGAACATACATGTGATCTGGAGTGATTTTCACCCTTCATTTTTTAGGAAGTCCAAAGGAGAATCCAAAACACTTGCTATTTTTTTAGGTATAATTGTCATGGGCTTCCCAGGTGGCTCAGTGGTAAAGAATCCGCCTCCCAAGGCAGGAGATTCAAGAGACATGCATTCTATCCCTGGGTCAGGAAGATCCCCTGGAGAAGGAAATAGCAACATGCTCCAGTATTCTTTCCTGGAAAATCCATGAACAGAGGAGCCTGGAGGGCTACAGTCCATGGGGTCACAAAAAGTCGGACACAACTGAGTGGCTGATTGTGCATAACTGACATATGATACTAGTTTCAGGTATAATATAATGATTCACATACTGCAAAATGGTCACCATGGTAAGGCTAATTATCTTTTGTCACCATGCAAAGTTACATTTCTTTTTTTCTTGTGATGAGAACTTTTAAGATTTGTTCACTTAGCAACTTACAAATATGCAATACATTAATTGTAGTCACTGTGCTATTCATTACATACCCTATAACTAACTTATCTTATAATAGGAAATTTGTACCTGTTGAGCTCCTTCACCCATTTCATCTACCTCTCTGTGGCAACAACCAATGTGTTCTCTGTATCTGTTGGTTTGGTTTGTACTCACTCACGCAGTTGTGTCGGACTCTTTGTGCCCCTTTGGTCTGTAGCCCACCAGGCTCCTCTGTCCATGGATATTCTAGGCAAGAATACTGGAGTGGGTTGTCATTTCCTCCTCTAGGGTATCTTCCTGACTCAGGGATTGAACCCCTGTCTCCTATGTCTCCCGCATTACAGGCTGATTCTTTACTAATGAGCTATCTGGGAAGCTCACTTGCTTGGTTTGGTATGTTCATTTATTCTGTTTTTTAGATTCCACATATAGATGAAACTACAGAGTATTTGTCTTTCTCTGTCTGATTTAGTACACTAATTTAGTGTAATACCCTCAAGGTCCTTCTATGTTGTCACAGATTGCAAGATTTCAATCTTTTTATGACTGATATTCAATCACATATATATATATATATATAAATATATATATATATATAACACAGCTGCTTTATTCATTCATCCATATATGGACATGTAAGTTATTTAGGTTGTTTCCATATCTTGACTCTTGGTAAATAATGCTCCAGTGAACATAGGGTGCATAAAGCTTTTTGAATTACAGCTTTCATATTCTTTGAATAAATACTCAGAGGTGGAGTTGCTAAGTAATATGTTAATTCTACTTCTTGTAGAATTCTTGAGAAACCTCCATACTGTTCTCCATAATGGCTGCATCAATTCATATCCCCACCAGCAGTGCATGAGGATTCCCTTTTCTTCACATCTTTGCTAATGCTAGTTATTTCTTGTCTTACTGTTGATAGCACTTCCAATAGATGTGAAGTGATACCTTATTGTGGGTTGATTTGCATTTCCCTGATGATTAGTGTTGGGCATCTTTTCATATCTTGTTTGGAAAAATGTCTATTCAGACTCTCTGCCCATTTTTTAAATCATATTTTTAGTTTTTTTGTTATTGAGTTATGAGTTTTTGTTATTTGAACTGAGTTCCTTATATAGTTTGGATTAACCCCTAATCAGGTGTATGACTTTCAAATATCTTCTCCCTTTCAGTGGGTTGCCTTTTCATTTTGTTGACGGTTTACTTCATTTTGTAATACTTGCCTCTTTTTGCACTCAGAGTGTAAATCTAGGATCTAATGTTACTAATCAGACTCATCAGTACAAAACCAGTTTTTTGAAAGTGAGCAACTGAGGGAGGTGGGAGGGGGGTTCAGGATGGGGAACACATGTACACCTGTGGTGGATTCATGTCAAAGTATGGCAAAACCACTACAATATTGTAAAGTAATTAGCCTCCAATTAAAATAAATAAATTTACTAAAAAAACAAAGTGAGCAACTTAAGGAAAGATTCTGTACACAGAACCCTAAGGGTTGGTGGCCAAGGCATCTAGCTTTCAGGCAGGGCAGCCCTGGCACAGCAGTAGCCTTGGTGAGGAAGGGATCATGATAGCATTTTTTAGTGCTTGGCGAGGCTGTAGCAAGCAAGACTGTTTCCTCATCAGTGCTGCTCTACATATGATTCTGTATTATTCCCAGTGCCTTAGCCTGATTCTCTCTATCCTGAAAATTATGTGGACTGCCTGAGATACTTTTAATAAGTTTCTCTTCAGATCTTTTTGCCCAGAGTCAGCTGCTAGTGCCTAAAAATAAAACTCATGGCTACTTTTCCTTCTTTTGCTATACAGAAAGTTTTCATTTTTAAAAAGCAAAATCTGTCACTTTTCTGTGTGCCCCTTGGATAGAATTAAATTGACAATTAGATTTAGTTAGTCTCTCTGCTGCTGCTGCTAAGTCGCTTCAGTCGTGTCCGACTCTGAGCCCACGAGGCTCCCCCGTCCCTGGGATTCTCCAGGCAGGAACACTGGAGTGGGTTGCCACTTCCTTCTCCAATGCATAAAGGTGAAAAGTGAAAGTGAAGTCGCTCAGTCGTGTCCGACTCTTCGCGACCCCATGGACTGCAGCCCACCAGGCTCCTCTGTCCATGGGATTTTCCAGGCAAGAGTACTGGAGTGGGGTGCCATTGCCTTCTCCAAGTTAGTCTCTCAGTCATGTCTAACTCTTTGTGACCACATGAACTGTGTAGCTTGCCAGGCTCCTCTGTCCATGGAATTCTCCAGGCAATAATATTGGAGTAGGTAGCCATTCCTTTCTCCTGACACTAGGGTCAAACCCTAATGTCCTACATTGCAGGTGGATTTTTAATTGTCTGAGCCACCAGGGAAGCCAATGGCTACCCACTCCAGTATTCTTGTCAGGAGAATTCCATGGACAGACAAGCCTGGCAGGCTACAGAGGAGCCTGGCAGGCTACAGCCTATGGGTCACAAAAAGTTGGACATGACTAAGCAACTTTCATTTTCACTTTACTTTAAAAGATTTGGGAGGTAGGGAGAGTAGGAGTAATGATTACTAAGTCAGTTAATTGAGAGAACGAGGCTAAAAGAAAACAAAATTTCCAAACATTATTTAACTTCCTACTTTTTGCTATAAATCATAACTATTTATTATATTAAGTTCCAAAGGTAGCTACTTGTACATTATTGTTAATACTGTTATAAAGTGAAGGTAACAAAACTACATTTCTTTATGACACATTAATTACTCAGACATTTTACCAATTAAAGATATCCCTTCCCCAATTTAAATAAGATTCTGCTATAGTTATCTTAAAGTTAATTCTTATTATTGTGGATAATAATGTAACTAACTTTGTTCCCCTCAAATTTGTATTTTAGGCCTTTTTCAAAGATCCAAATGTTATTCCCAACTTGAAGTTACTTTCAGAATCTTCTGGAGAGTGGCTTACATTAGGTAAACAAAATTTATTTTCATCTCTTCATATTACTATTATAACAAAATTTCACTTCAGGAATTTTCATTATTAAAATACAAATTATGAATAGTGACTCACATTTGATAACATCAAGGTCAAAATAATCATCTGTGCCAGGCCTGCCATATATCTTCCCCCCCAAGGGTCCACTATAGATATCCTGGCTTAGCACATAAGAGCAATTTTTCTCTCTTTACATTCATTTGGAAAGTATTTATTGTGCACCATCCATGGACTCTGACAGATGCAGGGGATGAGAAATAAGAGAAATTAGAATAAGAGAAAACCTGTACTCAAGGAACTCACTGATATGTTTGAAAATATGTGCAGTAATATATTGCTGGTATATCCCATAGCAATGGGAGCAAAAGGAAGGGAGTGGTCAATTCCACCCAAGGGAAGAGGGTCAGGTAAGAGTCCACTAACGTGAGGGTGCTTGGGTGAAATCTTATTTGGGGCGGCCCATGGCTGCAAGCAAAGAGAAGAAGGACTGAGAAGGCAATTCAGAGATCATCAGGGCCACCCCTCAGATTCAGTGACACACTCCCCTCAGAGGGAGAAACACGGGGCCACCCCCCCACCCCCACCCCCACNTGCAGTAGGTCTGGCAGGCAGAGCATTGGACCAGAGACGATTACTCTTGAGGCTTCAAGTCTAATGAAATTTGCCTTGTCAAGTTTTAGACTGGCTTGGGACCATCACCTCTTTCTTCTTCCCTATTTCTCCCTTTTGGACTACAAATATCTGTCCTTTGCCTGTCCCACCATTGTATTCTGGAAGCCTGTAATGTCTCATTTCACAGGTTCATAGCTGGAGAGGAATTTTGCCTCAGGACAAATTATACCTTGAGTCTCACCCATATCTGATTTAGATGGCAATTTCGACTTTAAACTTTTTGGTTGATGCCGGAATGAATTGAGACTTTTGAGGTTGTCAGGATAAAATAAATTTGGGAGGGGGACAAGGGCAGAAGCCTATGGACTGAATTGTGTCCCTTCAAACTTCATATGTTGAGGTCCTCCTAACCCACTGTGACATCATTACTTTCTCCAAAGGCTCCATCTCAAAGTACCATCACTTTGGGGGACAGGGTTTTAACATTATGAGTTTTGGATGGACACAATTCAGTCCATAGCAAATGCTATTTCTGTGTCTCAGACTGAGTGGTTTGAATTTAATTACATTCTCTCACCATCCATACCCTCCTGCCACTCCCCACATCAGTCCCAGGGTAGATTTATTAAAGTGGCAAGTTGCCCAGTGTCAGTCCCTCATCCTGTGGCCACCAACTCATGTTCAAAGATTGTCTGGTTTTATACTGCTCTTGTTCTTTGGTTTGCCAATATTGCTCAGACCTACTTTATCACTTTCCAGGATCTTCTTTTCACTTTAATCCCCCAGAGAATTTTGCCCCTGAAACAAAAGGA
The DNA here is from genome assembly GCA_006410935.1 of Redunca redunca. Lineage (NCBI taxonomy): Eukaryota > Metazoa > Chordata > Mammalia > Artiodactyla > Bovidae > Redunca > Redunca redunca. The sequence continues at coordinate 233,233 of SJYQ01008118.1, forward strand.
GCTTTTCTTAGCTTTTGAAATAACTGAGGCAAACACAGTTTTTTTTTTACCATCTGAGCCACCAGGGAAGCCTTGTGTCCATTGGGTCACAAAGAGTCAGACACAGCTGAGTGACTCACACACAAGTTCTTGGCTCCAGACAGTCTTCTTGGCTCCACAGTAGCCCAGCTCAGGATCAAAACGAGAGCAATAGTTCCTAGCCAGGACTCTGGGTGGACAAGAGAGAGGAATTGCAAATAGTCACCAGTATTACTCTTCTCATGCTCAAACTGCTTCTCAGATCAGAGATCCAGCAAAGGTACTGGGGAGGGGACATACCACGTCTAAGTCTGCAGTCTTCCTAGAACTTTGAACAAGAAGAGCCCCATCCCTTTATATCTGAGAGAGTGCGTGTTCATATGTAGGTGCGCAAAAGAGAGAAACTGACTGAGTGATTCACTGAGGCAAGAATAAAAATATTCACCTTAATCTTTATATCCTTCTATCACTTAATAGAACCTCTACTAATGGAAAATACATTCCTGAAAGACACATTCTGGAAATGTCAGGGAGGGAGTGTAGGTTTGGAAGGGGGAAGAACTAAAGCTGAAAGAGAAAAATAGAATACCAGATTAGAACAATAGACTTCAAATTTCTCTAATTCCATACTTGTAATAACTTGAGTAGGACCTGGTTCAAAATTTACCTTGGCTTGGAGAAAACTTTTTTGTAATAAACAATGTCAATGGGATCAGAGGAGGAAATTTTTTAGTGGAGAGAAATATTTTCAAAACACCCTCAGTGACTTTAGAAACATACTTGTTGCATTGATTAAAATTTTTATATTATGAATTATAAAACATTAAACATAATACAAATCTAAAATCATATGAAGCAATTTCTGTGTTTTTACAGGTAGTTCTGATATCATTCATTAAAAGTGATCTAAGAACCTCCTACTACCCAATAAATGTATTTTATTTTCAAGTATTGATATTTTCTAATTTACATATCCTTCATCTAGGCCTGAAATGGTCAAATTTAAATAAGAATTTAATAAAATCCCTAAACTAATATGTCTTTTAAATATATCAAAACATGTCATTTTTTGTTAATTCTTGGAATCTCTGAATAGTGATATTTGTTTTGGAAGTAATTGAGAATACTAAATTAATTTTTATATCTCTTTATTCAGGAACTGAAGTGAAAAAAGTTGAAGCTATAAACGTTCCTTGCACACAGCTTTCAATGTCATTTTTTAATCGGTTATATGATGAAGCTATTGTACGAGACAATGGATATATTGTTAAATGTCTAGATTATTTTTGTGATCCCTTCCTTATTTCTGATGAGTTACGAAAAGTAAGTACAGAATTTAAAATTTTCACAATAGAGTTTCATTTCAGGAAGTGCTTAATGTCAAAAATTTCTGCCTGCCTAAAACCCATAAAATACCTCTTATCAATGAATAATGATCAGTAATAATCATTGCACGTAGGTGTCTTCTTGAATGGCACTTATCAACTTGTTTATTTGTATATTTCATTAGTTCTCAGTGGGGTTTTACTGACATCTAACGGGTAGAGACCAGGGATGATGTTAAACAGCATACAGTGCACAGAGCAGTCCCCAAAACAAAGTTATCTGGCGCATAATGTCAGTAAACCCTGAGCTCAAGAAACACTGGCCTATTAAGTTGATGACTATTTTTCTTTCAAGTTTTCCCTTAACATGTGAAATGAGTATTTAAAAACATCCCTGGAGTGAAATAATCTGTCAGTCTCATTGTTGAGATCAAAAAGCTATTTGATTAACCAAGTTAATTTTTGTTTTAATGAGAGGTGTACTAAACTTGACATCAGAAGATATGGATTATTCACCTAATTCCTGATTTATTATTTACAAGAGAATAATAACCTTAGGCAAGTCATTCAGTATCTTGAGCCTCAATATCTTATCTATACACTATGGAAATTAAAATGCCCATTCTACTCTCTTCCTAAAATTGCTGAGAAAGTGAGTTGAGAAAGCATTTCATGAAATCCTGTTGAAATGAATTATTATTTACAAGGTGGTAAAAATTTAGGGCTATCAGATAGATGTAGGTTCTAATTCAGGCTGTGCCACTTAATCATGGTCATACTTAACCTCTCTAAGCTTCAGTTTCTTATATGAAATCAGAATAATGTAAGAATTTTGTTAGATAATGCATTTAAAATGCTTTGTACAATGCCCAGCGCTTAGTAATCTTTCAATAATATTAACTACTACTACTAATTACTATTATTATTATTTTACATTAAGAGAGATGTACAACTCTAATGTATTACAAATCCAGATAAAAATGAACTAGAGAAGCTACTCGTATACTATTCTGGACACAGAAATCTTATCTGAAGGAGACCAGAGGGCATCCCACCAGTCTATATATTGATCTTCACTAGAACAGTACCTAAAAAGAACTCTCACTCCTATGCCCTCACCTCTATAGAGAGAGCCTCAGCAATGGACTTTTTAAAAGGATTTGGTTTTCAACAGAATACTCTGCAAAACCATCTGTTACTGCCCGTTTTATTTATTGCGGTGAATAGCACCTCTATTCAGGAAGTGTTGGGCTCCATGTTTTTTGCTGCTTGCCTCTGTGTTTTGCTGTGGTATTCTTTGCCATTCTGTGGCAACAGAGAAGGCTTTATTTAACTTTGTTGCTTTCTGGCTAAAAAATATATATATATAAATAGCTTCTAGCTTTAGCCTGAACTGGAAAGGTCCCTCCCACTGTGTAGCAACACAGATTTTGTAGGCCAGCTCTCAGGTAAGAACTGATCATAGTATCCTTACTGACTGAGGCTCAGAAGTGGGACTCATTAACTATTGCATATCTAGTCCTGGAGGACTGAACAGATCTGTATGTGAACAAACAGGGAGATCAGACATAAAGCATTATTGTTTTAACATTCACTACAAAATTTTACTATTACAGTCTTTTAATTGCACAGCCTAATCAGTTCAGTATATGAGAGTCCTTGTGTTAGAAATGTGTGAACTGTTCTTTAAGGGCCAGAGCTTTAAGCAGCTGCAAACCTGGGTTTCAGCACCACATCATTTCCTTATCGAGAGGGAGGAAGAGACGGAGGGGAGACATGCAAGTGTTGCATGTGGCACACAGAATAATAAACTGTAGACCACTTCCTCTCGACTATCTCTTTTTATTATTTTATTTATTTGTTTACGTATAGCTGTGCTGCAGCTTCGTTGCTAGGTGGGCTTTTCTCTACTTGCAGCAAGCAGGGGCTACTCTTTGGTTGCAGTATGTAGGCTTTCTCTTGTGGTGGGATGCAGGTTCTAGGGTGCGTGGGCCTCAGTGGTTGCAGCAGGTAGACTCAGTGGTTGTGGCTCCTGGGCTCTAGAACACAGGCTCAGAAGTTGTGGCGCACGGGCTTAGTTGCTCTGCAGCGTATGGGACCTTCCCAGACCAGGGATCAAACTCATGTCTCCTGCATTGGCAGGCGGATTCTTCACCACTGAGCCATCGGGGAAGCCCTCACCTATCTTTTACTGTATATACTTTGGCTTTCATCAAGTCATTGTAAATAAATTATATACAGACAGTACCATAAAGTTTATTACTTTTAAATGCCTCTTTATGTAATGACCTTGGAGTGATTTTCATTTGAGATTAAGGTAAATAAAATGGTTAAGTTTAATGAATTTTCCTAATAAAAATGTGCTTCTTACTGCTAGACTGTGATTGTTATATGACTCATGTGTCCCTCCTTTACCTGTATGGCAGTATTAAGTGTTACACACAATTTTTATAGCTTTTCTCCATCTAGAGTTCCTTCTGTGTATTTATTTTCTCTTCCCAATTTATGTCTTGGTTACATTCTTTTGTTTCTTATTATTTTTATCTTAGTGTATCTATATTTTATTGTTAGCTTCGTTCACATTCTTTTTTCAAGTAAGTGGTGTATAAGCAATTCAATAAAAAGGAATATATTTTGTAGTGTACATTCATCACCTGTTTATGTCCACCACAGTCAAAAATTAAGCAATTGTCTGTAATGTACAATGGTGTAAGAAAATCTTCCACATCAGAGCTAGCCAAACTGTTTTCCGAAAGAGGTAGCAAGGGCACAAGAGAGCAAGAGTCCATGTAGGTTGGTGATGTATAAGGTGATATTATTAGAGGAGAACAGGAAAAAAAGAGAGGTGATTATGAGGCTCCAGCTACCAGAATAGTTCAAAATGGTGTAACTGCAGGCATAAAGAAAGTAGTAATCCAAACACTATGAGAGAGCTTTGAAAATAAACATTTTTGTTTAGTTTCTTGGTGGAAGCAAAGACTATGATGGAGAAGTTTCTCCATTTATTTATACTCCCATTGTTTCCAAATGAGATTCACAGTGACTCGACTAAAATTGCAGTAGCACAAAATTACTAAAGGTTAAATAGAACAAAAAAGCAACAGAAGAGAAGGCTTGGGTTTAGATTTATTCCTTTCACTGAGTGTCATTACCTAATGGAGGGAAAATAAGCACAGGTCTTACAGATCTCCTTCTCCATGGCCTCGAGATTGGTTCTTAAAATAGGTCTAAAATCACTTTTAAACATATAAATTGAAACTTTTGAAAGCATAAAAATTAGAACCTCGAATTATGTTACATTAAGATGAATTTTATCATCTTACATAGGTTTTGCTAGTGGAAGACTCAGAAAAATATGAAGTATTCAGCCAACCAGATAGAGAAGAGTTCCTGTTTTGTCTTTTCAAACATCTTTGCCTTGGTGGAGCCCTTTGTCAATATGAAGATGTAATTAATCCGTATCTGGAAACAACAAAGCTTATCTATAAAGATCTAGTGAGGTAATGTTGCTCTATTACAATATGTAAATCTCTGGTTAGCAGAGGAAATTATTCAACTCTGGTGAGATTACCCAGCCTCCATTTGTGGATCTATTAATAACCAAAGTGAATAAAAATAGCACTACTCTGGCTCTCTCCTCAGAGCCTCCTTCTTCTCTTCCAAACTAGAACATTTCATCTCCCTGACCCTGTTTTGGTCCTCAGTTCTCTCTTCTGCCCCTTGACCTTTCCTCAGCCAGGCCTGTCACTCACTCTATCCCTTAGTGGCAACTGCTGTCTTCCAGGTCTCCCTTTTAAATCTCAAGGAGACATGAGATCCCTCAGGATGTTTGAATTTGGTTGACTAATACTAATAAATAATAGTAAAAAAAATTACCTTTGTTCTAAGGAGGGGGAAGAATTTTCAACAAGGTGTTAATCTTTTCAAAATTAATCCTAGGTTTGTTTTTGGTATTGCACTAGGGCTTTTTTTTCCTTTTTGAACATCACGTAAGGATAAGGACTTTGATTTATTTTAATTCGAGTGAACATTCTATGGTTGGGTTTTTCAATGATGAAGATACTGGATCATGTTTATAGGCAAACAGGATAGGAAAAAGTAAAAGCAAAGGTTCCCAGAGTTTGGTTACAAATTTTTACTTTAATAGGCAAACAGTAGAACTAGCTTCCCATCAGACTCTTATTACTTTACTTATCTTTAACATCTTGATTCTCATAACCATTACACGTGTCATACAGCTGTACAACAAACTGCATGGTTCAGTTACTCTACTGAGTTTATTTCTGATACAGTTTTAAAAACAAAAATACTTCTATAATCTGTTTCTTATTTTTATGAAACAGTTCTTGTGTCAATTCATAACGATTATTAGAAGAGAAGTTACAGAAACAATTTCAGAAGCAGCATGCACATACCTACATCAAACATATTCTTATAGTTTGCAGCCCATGGAAACTTACAAGACGACTTCTAGCACTCCCGCTAGATACTCCTCAGCGTACCCCACACATACACACAGCACGGCCACCACAGTGTGCTGTCCCTCACCAGCCACAGGAACCTGTGGAATTCCTCACCGCCATGTGCTGTGGAGGAAGAGGTTCTGTTAGAGATACTTGAAACAACTTCAGAACCTAAACATCACAGAAACTACAGTTTTTTTCCCACAGTCGCTTCCCTGAATTCTTGTGATTCTCTTCTCTGTTTTGAGGGTGCTAAGAAATGTATGACTCAGAGTAATGGGCACTCAAAATGAGTAGCCAAAATTCATGACTTCGTATACAAAGAATAGGAACTTTATCCATGGACTCACTTGATTAGGCCACCAGCAAGTGTTAATATTGGGCACGGAACCCTGGCAGGCCCTGAGGAGTCATCAGGAGGCATTCAGGAGTGCAAGAGGATTCATCAGGTGGTCTCTGACCTCAAGGAAATTACAAGTTAACATAGGAAATAATAATAAAGTAATTGCTTAAAATATTTTATAAATAAGTATTTTTTATATAATCCAATGTTCAGTTATGTATAGGCAAATGTTTATAGCTCTTTATACTGTAATAAAAACCTCAGAAGTTCAAAAGAAGACATTGTCAGTGTGGGTGGAATGGAGTCCACAAGGGCCAGCAAACAGGAGAGCAGTCTGTTCCCAATTCAGGGGCGATGCACCCCAAGTCTGTCATTCTAGGAAGAATGAGAAGACTAGCCAGTTAGAACATTACTTTTCTTTGAGAACTATTAAATATCTCTCTCGATGATCCAAGTTTAAGCATGCTTATGAGTTTCTTTGGTGAATGAGGAAAAGATATAAAATTGTCTTCTCAACGCAACTTCAGTAGAAAATTATGATTAGAATAAACATCTTGGTTAAGATAAAGATATAGGTGGTTCAACATAGCCGTTATCAAGGGATATAGAAGTAGAGAAAGCACAGGTGGGACTTGAAGTATCGTCAGTAATTTCTCAGAATTCTGAGCCACATATCTAGTTGTGTCATTTGTATAAGCGAACTTATCCAAGAAGAATATGTTTTTCTGTTCCTTTACTTGAAATTTGGGTGTTACTATCTGCTTTAGAAAAATATCTGCTCTCTCTATAATTATACATGCAGTGGCTCCCTTAACAGTATCGAACCTGCCCTTGCAGGTAAACATTGTTACTATTTAATTCTATCCAAGAAGTTGATCCCTTATATTTGTATCAGTAGATATTGAGGGCACATTACAGAGGCTGATTTTTAGAGGTCTCTAGCTCAAACAAAAGGATAAAAACATTCTTAAGGTATTTTTTCCCTCATCCATAATTATTAATATAACTCCTCTAATAGACATCTTTTAAATGTTTTGGGAAATGCCTTATTTTCAAGGATTATGGGTTTTTTAAATCACATAGGCAATACTTTAGAATCATTTTATCAGAGTAAACGATCAATTGTTTCATTACGTTTCAAAAATGTCTTAGAAATAATTCTATACTCACTAACAGTGCCTCTGTCTTTCCTGTTTTAGACATTAAACACACTCTTGTCAGACATTTTGGAGAGGTTCCCCAAACTACATATCTCACCTAGATTTATGATTTGAACTGGTTTAGGCTTAGATTATGGCCTTCTGATGCTTATTAAGCAATACGATTATTGTTTCTTAAAATGAGCAGAGTTAGCTAGAATGTTCTGTACACCATGACATTTAGAATCAATATGGGACAAATCCTTAGAAATTAAAACATATGATATTGATAACAAATCAATCATCATACTATTTAATTTCTAAATAATATAATCATACTGTTAACGTCCAATTTTTTTTTTGGCTGTGCTGTGAGGGTTACAGGAGCTTAGTTCTCCAGCCAAGGATCGAACAAGGAGCCCCGGCAGAGAAAGCACCAAGTTTTAACCACTGGATCATGAGGGAATTCCCTAATCATATTTTTAAAAATATGATTATTTCCACATAAATTTCTATGTGGAAATTATGTTCCAACACCCTTAAAAACCATGGTACCTGAAGAGTAACTTCAGTTCAGTTGAGTTCCCTAGTTGTGTCCGACTCTTTGTGATCCCATGGACTACAGCATGCCAGGCTTCCCTGTCACTTACCAACTCCTGGAGTGTACCCAAACCCATGTCCATCCAGTCGGTGATGCCATCCAACCATCTCATCCTCTATTGTCCCCTTCTCCTCCTGCCCCCAATCCCTCCCAGCATCAGAGTCTTTTCCAATGAATCAACTCTTCGCATGAAGTGGCCAAAGTACTGGAGTTTCAGCTTTAGCATCTGTCCTTCCAATGAACACCCAGGACTGATCTCCTTTAGGATGGACTGGTTGAATCTCCTTGCAGTCCAAGGGGCTCTCAAGACTCTGCTCCAACACCACAGTTCAAAAGCATCAATTCTTCAACGCTCAACTTTCTTCACAGTCCAACTTTCACAGTCATACATGACCACTGGAAAAACCATAGCCTTGACTAGATGGACCTTTGTTGGCAAAGTAATGTCTCTGCTTTTTAATATGTTATCTAGGTTGGTCATAACTTTCCTTCCAAGTAGTAAGCATCTTTTAATTACATGGCTGCAATCTGCAGTGATTTTGGAGCCCAAAAAACAAAGTCTGACACTGTTTCCCCATCTATTTCCCATGAAATAATGGGACCAGATGTCATGATCTTAGTTTTCTGAATGTTGAGCTTTAAGCCAACTTTTTCACTGTCTTCTTTCACATTCATCAAGAGGCTTTTTAGTTCCTCTTCACTTTCTGCCATAAGGATGGTGTCATCTGCATATCTGAGGTTATTGATATTTCTCACGGCAGTCTTGATCCCAGCTTGTGATTCATCCAGCCCCGCGTTTCTCATGATGTACTCTGCATATAAGTTAAATAAGCAGGGTGACAGTATACAGCCTTCATGTACTCCTTTTCCTATTTGGAACCAGTCTGTTGTTCCATGTCCAGTTCTAACTGTTGCTTCCTGACCTGCATACAGATTCCTTAAGAGGCAGGTCAGATGGTCTGGTATTGCCATCTCTTTCAGAATTTTCCACAGTTTATTGTGATCCGCACAGTCAAAGGCTTTGGCATAGTCAATAAAGCAGAAATAGATGTTTTTCTGGAACTCTCTTGCTTTTTCGATGATCCAGCGGATGTTGGCAATTTGATCTCTGGTTCCTCTGCCTTTTCTAAAACCAGCTTGAACATCTGGAAGTCCACAGTTCACGTATTGCTGAAGCCTGGCTTGGAGAATTTTGAGCATTACTTTACTAGTGTGTGAGATGAGTGCAATTGTGTGGTAGTTTGAGTATTCTTTGGCATTGTCTTTCTTTGGGATTGGAATGAAAACTGAACTTTTCCAGTCCTGTGGCCACTGCTGAGTTTTCCAAATTTGCTGGCATATTGAATGCAGCACTTTCACAGCATCATCCTCCAGGATTTGAAGGAGCTCAACTGGAATTCCATCACCTCCACTAGGTTTGTTGGTAGTGCTGCTTTCTAAGGCCCACTTGACTTCACATTCCAGGATGTCTGGCTCTAGGTGAGTGATCACACCATTGAGCTTTAAGCCAACTTTTTCACTCTCCTCTTTCACTTTCATCAAGAGGCTCTTTAGTTCTTCTTCACTTTCTGCCATAAGGGTGGTGTTATCTGCATATCTGAGGTTATTGATATTTCCCCTGGCAGTCTTGATCCCAGCTTGTGATTCATCCAGCCCAGCGTTTCTCATGATGTACTCTGCATATAAGTTAAATAAGCAGGGTGACAATATACAGCCTTGATGTACTCCTTTCCCAATTTGGAACCAGTTTTTGAAGAGTGACTTAGTGAGTGCTAAAAATCTGATACAATGCAATTGTTAGTACAACACCCCAGGGCACAAATGAATATCACTTTACATTTCCTTTTCTTTTTTTTCTTATGAGATATAGGACAGATAATACTGTACTTTGCTTGATCTATGAAAAATTAGACAAATTGTCTTAGGGATATTTTAAAGTAACAGTAATACAGGATCAGAGGTAGTAAAGTGGAATAATATTAATATCTATTAGGAACCAACTTCTAATAGTCTACCAATGTAGTTTCTTTTTAAAAGTGAGACATCTATGGTACGTGTTTGTAGGTGTTAAGTGATTATTATATGTAGTATCAAATACTAAATTTTCCTCCAAGTTCATCTGATAAGCACAAACATTTACAAGGGTTCGTTTTTTTTTTTAGACTTTTCTAAACTAAGTAATTTGCATACAGTAATCTCAACAAATCATAGTACACATAAGCTCAGTGAATGTTTATATATGTTTATACCCATATAACCACCTCCAGGTCAAGATTTAAAATTAGATATAGCTATAGATAGGTTCTGTATTTTAATCTGGGTGGTCATATAGGTATACATAAATGTTTTATATGTAGTGGTTATAGTCTTCCCTATGATAAGCAAGAAGTTTTAAATGTAGTCTCCAGTTTTCAAGCAGTGTATCTTAGGCATTAGAAATGAAAGAAGATGACCTCAATTCATGTTACAGAAATAGATAGAAATCAATATGATTGCATGATTCCTGGGTTTAAATGGTGAAATATTTTTGAGATGAAAACTCCCTAATAATCTTGAACCCTAAACCCTGAAATGGTCTATTTGGGCCCACCTCCAACAGGTACCCAAGCTCAAACACACATGCACATGGATACCCTCCCCCAGAATCCCCCTTCTTCCTGCTCGTCTCTCTTTCCCCCCTTTTTTTTAACATACATAGTGAAGGGAAAGCAATAATCTCACCTGACAAAGTGAAGAGGGTTCCCTTCCTTTAAATTTAAACTACACACATAACACATGAACAATACCTTTGATGCATAGGATAAACAGGTGAAATGTAGAGAAAACTGGACTCTGTATCACCTACATTCTATTTCCAGAATGCCACTTTAAGTTGGAATGTCTTAAATATATCATTTGACTTTTCTAGTTCTATTGTCCATAAAATTGGCAAAATGATGCCTACCTCACTGAGTTGTGTGATCTTTATGTGAAGTAAAGTATAAAAAGATTTTTTGCAGATTGTAAAGCATCATAAATTTAACATGAATTTATTTACGTATAAATTAAGTCATCTGTTTACCCAATCTTCAGTTTGCTTCTGCACTATATGTTACTAAAGATTGTATTTTGTGGGGAGAATAAGTGAAAGAGAGCTAGGAGAGAAAGTGATTTTAATTTAGCAATACATGATTTAAAAAATAGTTTTCATAGATATTATTCCTAATATCTCATATAATCCTAATTCTCATATAATCCTAAAAGGAACCATATCATGAGTTCACATATGAGAAAACTGATGTTGAGAAAGGTTAATCTTGCTAAAAGTAAAATAACAAATTGGTGACAGAACTGGCATTTATGTTCAGGCTGTTAAAGTCTTTAGTATGCTTTTATCTACCCCTTTCAGCTGTTTACCCTTAAGTCTAACTTTAACCTGTTCTTGTTTGTCAGTAATTGTCTCTGGCCTGAGAGTGCTTTTATCATCTGAGTCTTAAACTGACCTCAAACCTTCTAACTGAAAAACTCCATTTTCTGCAATTTCAACCTTACTGAAACCACAGATGCCATCCTTTTCAAACTACTCAATTAGATATTTTATATTTCCATGTTATATGTGAATGAGGACACCCAAGTACTAAAAGGGATCAGTATCTTAAATATATTATGCTAGTGTTTGCTGAATTTTAAAATGTTTCCTTTTCCCCCCTATTTTAGTGTTCGGAAGAATCCTCAAACCAAGAAAATACAAATTACCTCTTCTATTTTTAAAGTTACAGCATATGTAAGTGTTGAGGGGGATATTTGCAGCCAATCAATTTAGTTACTTGTTAATAAAAGAATGTTGTAACTGGAGTTAGCAACTAGGAGAGACATGGTTAAGAGAACATACACATGTATACACTTCCTTGGTGGCTAAGGCAGTAAAGAATAAGCCTGCAATGCAGGAGACCCATGTTCAGTCCCTGGATTGGAAAGATCTCCTAGAGAAGGGAATGGCTACCTACTCCAGTATTCTTGCCAGGAGAATTCCATAGGCAGAGGAGCTTGAGGGTCTACAGTCCACACGGTCTTCCAAAGAGCTGGACATGACTGAATGACATAACACTTTTACTTTTTTACTTCATACATGTATGCACAGAATATAGTTAACATAAACTTAATAGTTTTCTCTTAAATTAAAAGTTGATGAGCTATGCTTTATTTGGAGAATGGGATGAACTCCCCCCCCACCAGCTTTTCTGTTATCCATGCCTAATAATAGTTACTTCTTATTTTAGAGCTAAATCTGTAGCTCAGATGAGGTAGAACACAGTTCCTTAAACTTGTCAAACCATAATTTATAGGACAAATAAGTAAGAATGACATAAATGTTTTTATATCACAGAATCAGATACTTGAATTTTAGCAATGCACAAAATATTATTATACATATGAAGCAGTTTGTAACTATTCAATCACTGAATAATTATTTTTAAAATTCCTACTGTGTATCAGCTACTGTGCTGGGCTAGGGTCCAGGGTTAAACAAAGGAAACATAGTCCCAGCCCAAATAGTATGTATAGACTGTGTTCTAACAAAAGCGAAGATAGAAGAGAAATGCAAAACTTTTTTTTCTATATTAGCACTTTTTTAAAAGATAGAATTTTCTCTGGATTATAAATTCCTTAAGGTCAAAAAGTATGCATGTGTGTATAGTATATATGTATTGTTGGTATAGTAGACTGTGCTGTCCAACTTATTGTCAAAGATTTTATATGTGTTTAATGATATTTTAATAGAAAATACATAATAGCTAGATGTGTTATTATTTAAATGTAGCTGTATATTAAATAAGTTTATCTTTTTCAGGATTCTGTTGGTGTGTGCTACCCTTCAACAAAGAGTCATGAACAGACATTTTCTTACTTTATTGTGGATCCTATTAAGCGTCATGTTCATGTTTTATACCACTGTTATGGCGTGGGGGAAGTGTCTTAATATTTTTTTAGGTTATCTATATTTACTGTTTTTTCTTTACCAATTTTTTATTTTAACACTGATTTACAGATAAACATTTACTCTGCAAGTTTCAAGTAAAATGTAAAGAACCTGTGTAGAGGAGAAGAAAACAAATACCAAGATGCCTTTCTTTAAATTTTTGTAGAATACCAACACAGGAACCCTACACCAATACAGTTATGGAATTTTTACAGAAAGTCACAAAGAACTAAAAATCTTGTTCGTATTTGTTACATTAAGTTTCAAGTGAGTCTTCAGTATTCCATGCATTTTATTTTAGAAGCCAATTAATTCTGGATTGAAATTGTGAGAGAAAACTAAACATGTCTAACCATGAATCATTAATGTGAATCGTTAGCTTTTAAAATTTAAGTTTCATTTAATTATGTTTCTTCATTGCATTAAGATTTGTTTCTGGAACTGTGAAAAGCATAACAATTCCTTTGTTTCATTTGTCCCACTTAAAATTCTCAATAAAAAAAAATAATGTTCTGAGCATAATTGAAAACTCTTTTATTATGTAATAAAATTGGAGCTGCCCCACCACTAATCCAAGAGCTGTATAAACAAAGAGAGTTGCCCTCATGGTATTACTAAGTTGGCAGATGAGTAAAGTACAGGGTGTCTTAGTACTGTCCCCTCATTGAAAGTGAAAGTTGCTTAGTCATGCCCAACTCTTTGTGACCCCATGAACTATATAAAGTCCATGGAATTCTCCAGGCCAGAATACAGGAATGGATACCCTTTCCCTTCTCCAGGGGATCTTCCCAACTCAGAGATTGAACCTAGGTCTCCCACATTGCAGGCAGATTCTTTACCAGCTGAGCCACCAGGGAAGCCCAAGAATAATGGAGTAGGTAGCCTATCCCTTCTCCAGCAGATCTTCCCGACCCAGGAATCGAACCAGGGTGTCCTGCATTGCAGGCTGATTCTTTACCAACTGAGCTATTAGGGAAGCCCCTCATTACCTTTATACAATGAATATGTAACTTCGATCTTTTTAATGATTGACATGTACCCCAAAGATGATGATGCAGAGCCTGCAAGAAGCTGAAACCCTGAGGAAGAGCTGTTTGGAATATGCGTTTCTGAGTTGCAGGGATCAGGATAATAGTCTTGGATTTGAACCTGTGGTTGTACCTGGAAGGCAGCTGGCAATTTAGGTATATAGTTCAGGAAAGAGAGTCAGCTTTACTTCTAATACTTAGCACAATGCTTTGGTATGTTAAATGTTTATCGAAAGAGGATTTTCCAGATATGGTCTTAATATCCATGCTACTGCTAAGTTGCTTCAGTTGTATCCAGCTCTATGCAGCGACCCCATGGATGGCAGCCCACCAGGCTCCCCCCGTACCTGGGAGTCTCCAGGCAAGAACACTGGAGTGGGTTGCCATTTCCTTCTCCAGTGCATGAAAGTGAAAAGTGAAAGAGAAGTCGCTCAGTTGTGTCTAACTCTTAGCGACCCCATGGACTGCCGCCCACCAGGCTCCTCCGTCCATGGGATTTTCCAGGCAAGAGTACTCGAGTCGGGTGCCATTGCCTTCTCCATAGACCTTTTTAAGAGAAAATCATAAAAACATAAAATCAAGAACTAAAATGTCCATTTGCCACTGACTTTGCTGCCTATCATACAGACCCCTACAACCCAGGGACCCTCTCTTAATAATTCTGAGTACCAATTCTGTACAAGGCACTGTGCTGTTTACTTTGGGGAAACATACACTTGCTGTAAACCTAGTAGAGAACATAATCTGTAAGAGTGTGTCTGTGCACAGTGGTTGTACATGAATTCAGAGATGGAAGTGATTCCTGTGAAGACCTAGGAAGGGTCTCCTCTTCTATAGAGGAACTAGTGGGCTGTCAGCATCTAGGAGAAACCGTGCAGCGAGTGGAGAAGCGTGATGGGCGGGGTGCTCTAAGCCCAGCCCTGGGGTGGACATTCAGAGGCAGAAGATAGGAATGCACTGTTGAGAAAAGACTGTGAAATTCTCTGTATTGAGAGGTGTAATAGCCCAGTAATAAAGAATTTGGGCTGGCAGTCAGATTGCCTGGATTCTTAATTCTGCCATTACCTGCTGTGTGACTTTGAGCTAGTTACAATCTTTCTGTGCCTTAGTTGCCTTATCTGTGAAACGGGGAAAATAGTAGGACTCCTTCATTGGTTATTGTGGAAATTATATAAATTAATATATATTGGGCTTAGAATGGTACCAAGAACATAGTTTAAGTGTTCATGCATTTTGGCTCTTTTCATTCTCCATGGAAGAAATAAAAAAACTAGGAGCTAAATTGTCTGCATAGTGTAAAATACTATCTTCCTTAAGGTCAGAATTGCTTTTCTACAGATTATACCATTATTAATTTGATTAGACATCTGTAAGAGATGGGAACTGGTTTCCACGCCCCCCCCCACCCCGGGCCACTAGAGAATGTAGAGGACTTAAAATTGTACTCCAGGTATTTCTTTGGCAGCATTTTGCATACTTAGAATTATTTTCCCAATTATTTGTAATAATTGTCTTGAAAACAGGAACTGTGTCTATTTGGTTCATCCCCAATGTGTAGCACACTGCCTGGCACTTAGTTGACACTCAATATCTGTTTCCTGATTGAGTCCACTTGCTGGAGAGAAGCTGGCTCTTGAAGTGTGACTGCAGGTGTGGGATGAGGGGGGCGAGGGTGGGCGAGTAAGGACCAGGAGTATCAATAATGCAGTATTTCCTCTCGCTGTTCCTAAGCCTTTTGTAAGATTTTGCAAACTACTATAATTTGGATTTAGCTGTACTGTGTGGGATTAGATATGCAGCCTGGGAACATGCCTGGGACAAAATTGTCCCTGGAGAACAGTAACAGCCTGTGAAAGCCAGCTTTGAAAGAGTCAACTGTGATCAGCTGAGGGTGGAGGATTTTTCTGGGGTGAAAAAAACCAACCATAGTGACAAGCAAAAACAGAATGGTTTCCCAGAATTTGAGATCATTCTTCAGAAATCCTGAAAGTAACTTAAAGAGAGAAGGCTTACAGAATTATAATTTCGACGTTCAGAAAAGGGCCCTAGACTGAATAAAAGAGAACTTGGGACTCTTAAGAACCATGAGCAAGCAAATAAATACAGAGACATCGAAACACAAGGTGATTTGAAGAGGACGTAAGTACACCTGGACTAATGGACTGAGGAGTTCTGTCCAGGAGGTCTGGGTAATAACACAGGGAAGACAAGTGAATGGGGTCCTGGTCACTGAAAGCTATGGGTTCAAAGCTAAGAAATTCAAATCTTTTAAGTAGGTGATGTATAGAAGTCATGAAAGACCTTTGAGCAGGGTAGTAGGATTATGAAAGCGGTACTCTGGGAAGATTAGTCCATCGGTTATAAATTGGCATGGAGAAAGTTCAAGGTCCAAAGGTTAAATAGAAGATTATAATTGTTGAAACACAAAATCGAGTGATCTGCGTTAATAACAATAGAGACCTTTCTGGGTATCATGAAGTACATGACAATAGAGTGCTCATTAGGAAAAAATTAACCATGGCCCCCAAAACTTAGCTACTGAGTGAATTATGAAGTGTTGGGTTCTTGAAGCACTAAGAGCTGGGAAGTGGGAACTGTGTCGGGAAGCTATGGTTAGAGAGGGGAAATCGTTTATTCTGCCTGCCCCAGCCCATGCTCAACCAGCTTTGGTCCTTACAACTTTAAAAACCTAGGTCTGAACTTTCTGAAAACTGACTGAAGGCTTTTCAGTCATCCAGTTAATCAGCAAATGTTCGTTAAGAACTAATATCCTTCATCCAAAAATATTTATTGATTAGTTACTATGTGCTGGGTGGGCCCTTCTAGGTACTACAGATACAGTGATAAGCAAAAAAGACAAAAATGTCTATACTGGGGAGTTTACATTCTAGAACCCATATTTGTGAGGAGCATTGAGAGAAATACCCAGTTACTCTCAAGAAACTTAAAGTTTTGTTGGAGAAATGACACACTCATAATTTTTATTATTTTCAATCTGTATGAAATGGTAATTATTATTTTAATTGTTTTGACTTTTTTATGAGGTGGAACATTTGAGTTTTGTATATTTCCTTGATAATATATATTCATTCTGGTGTGCAACTCCACGGTTGGGCATCTGCTCTCTACTTTTCTAGTTTAAAAAAAAAAGACAGAGAATAGATGAAAGGAAAGAATTAAAGACAGAGAAGTATGTGTCTTTTACAGTAAAAGCCACATTAATTAGCACTAAAAAGGTGTATTTAGAGCCACATTTAGCAGTGTCCAACTGCCAACCTTTAGTAGCTGGTATACCCGATATCCTCTAATGTTTAAGTCTTCAAGTCAGGAGACTTGGCACATGTGTTACAGTGGATTGGGATAGGCAGTCTGAACTGGATTTCAGTAAGGTTGAAACTTGTGTGTTTAGTCGCTCAGTCATGTCTGACTCTTTGTGACCCTGTGTATTGTAACCACCAGGCTCCTCTGTCCATGGGATTTTCCAGGCAAGAATACTAGAACGGGTTGCTATGCCCTCCTCCAGGGCATCTTCCCAATCCATGGATTGAACCCAGGTCTCCTGCACTGCAGGCAGATTCCTTGCCATCTGAGCCACCAGGGAAGACCAAGGTGGTCTTGATCTTATCAATGATAAGGAAACATCATTTCTGTTTATTTTTTATTTTTTTAGAAAGAAAAAACTAAGTTACTGAGCTTTAACAAATAGAATCTGTAAATTATTTTTCTTATCTTTTTTGTTACTAGAAATATGTGTGAAAGAACTAGTAAAATAGAAACCACCTATAACAATATAAATTAACTTTCATTCAACCAAATTTTTTATCAGGTGTTACCTTTTATCCTCAACACGTTGTAAAACAAAATGCTTATTTTGCTTAAAACTACTTATGTCCTCCATATATAGCAACTGCTTACTTCCTACATTTAAAATATAAAACTTATCACTGAAGTTCTGAGGGACTCTAGAGAGATCAGAGTCAAGGATGATTCATAATGAAAGGACTGCTTGAGAAGGGAATTGAGGGACATTTTAAAAGAAAGGACAGTTATGGATTAGCTTGGGGGGAAAGATTTCTAGGCAGAGAAAATGTTTCAGGCTACGGTACAGAGGTAGAAAGAACATGTAGGATTATGAACGTCCTTGAATAGAGCAGTTGGGCTATAATGAAAGCTGAGCACCGGAGAATTGATACTTTTGAACTGTAGTGTTGGAGTAGACTCTTGAGAGTCCCTTGGACTGCAAGGAGATCCAACCAGGCCGTCCTAAAGGAAATCAGTCCTGAATATTCATTGGAAGGACTGATGCTGAAGCTAAAGCTCCAATACTTTAGCCGCTTGATGAGAAATGGCTGGATGGCATTACTGACCCGATAGACATGAGTTTGAGTAAGCTCCTGGAGTTGGTGATGGACAGGGAAGCCTGGCATGCTGCAGTCCATGGGGTCGCAAAGAGTTGGATATGACTGAGCACCTGAACTGAACTGAACTGAATAGAGCAGTAGATACGCTTAGCGAAGCAGATCATTCATCTAATGTCCACTGAGTGCCAGGCACAATGCTAACCCAGGGAACACAGTGGTAAACAAAACCCAAAAATCATTGCCTCCAAAACACTACAATCTAGTGACAAAAAAATACTATAAAATACATAATTATAAATTATGGTTTTTCTAGGAAATAAATCAATGATAGTCCAATAATGTTCTCAGGAAAAATACAGCATATGTGAAGGCTCTGGGAGGGACATGAGTTTAGTGTGTCTAGGAATTGACAGAAGTCATTGTGAACAGAGCATAACAGACGAGAGTGACATGAGTTGAAACTGGAAAAGAGAAAGATCACTCATGTCTCACCAATAAAATGAGTTTGGAATTTAATGGTAGTGCAGTGGGAAACTGCTATAAGGTCTGAGGCAAGGGAGTGATGTACATTTTCAAAAAGATCAAAAGGTCACCATGGCTGTTAAGTTGTAAATGGTTTTGAGAAGACATGGGGAAACTATTATCATAGTCCAATGTGAAATGAAGACAGTTTGGGCTAGGGTGGTTTTGTTGAAGATAGAATGTTACTGGCTGAATTGTGTGTCCTCCCCAAATCTCCTATGTTGATGTCCTCATACTCAGTACCTTAGAATATGGCTGTATTTGGAGATAAGGCATTTAAAGAGGTAGTTAAGGTAAAATGGGGAAAAGAGTATGAAAAGGCTCTCTACTGTCACCCTGCTTATTTAACTTATATGCAGAGTACATTATGTGAAATACCGAGCTAGATGAATCACAAGTTGGAATCAAGGTTACCAGGAGAAGTATCAGCAACCTCATATATGCAGATGATATCACTCTTAATGGCAGAAAGTGAAGAGGAACTAAAGAGCCTCTTGATGAGGGTGAAAGCAGAGAGTGAAAAGGCTGACTTGAAACTCAACATTCAAAGAACTAAGATCATGGCATCTGGTCCCATCACTTCATGCCAAATAGAAGAGAAAAAGTGGAAGCAGTGACAGATTTTATTTTCTTAGGCTCCAAAATCACTGAAGATGGTGACTGCAGCCGTAAAATTAAAAGATGCTTACTCCTTGGAAGAAAAGCTATGACAAACCTAGACAGCATATTAAAAAGCAGAGATATCACTTTGCCAAAAAAGTGATGGTTTGTCATAGTCAAAGCTATGGTTTTTCCAGTAGCCACATACACATGTGAGAGTTGGAGCATAAATAAGGCTGAGCACTGAAAAATTGATGCTTTCAAATTGTGGTACTGGAGAAGACTCTTTGCGAGTCCCTTAAACTGTGAGGAGATCCAACCAGTCCATCCTAAAGGAGATCAGTCCTGAATATTCATGGGAAGGACTGATGCTGAAGGTGAAGCTCCAGTACTTTGGCCACCTGATGTGAAGAGCTGACTCATTAGAAAAGACCCTGATGCTGGGAAAGATTGAAGGTGGGAGGAGAAGGGGACGACAAAGGATGACATGGTTGGATGGCATCACTGACTCAATGGACATGAGTTTGAGTAGGCTCCGGGAGTTAGTGATGGGCAGGGAAGCCTGGCATGCTGCAGTACATGGGGTCGCAAAGAGTCGGACACGACTGAGCGACTGAACTGAACTGGATGCAAAGGAGATCCACCCAGTCCATCCTAAAGGAAATCAACCCTGAATATTCATTGGAAGGACTGATGCTGAAGCTGAAACTCCAATACTTTGGCCACCTGATATAAAGAGCTGACTCACTGGAAAAGACCCTGATGCTGGGAAAGACTGAAGGCAGGAGGACAAGGGGGCAACAGAGGATGAGATGGTTAGATAGCAACACTGACTCAATGGACCTGAATTTGAGACAACTCCAAGAGACAGTGGAGGACAGGGTAGCTTGGCATGCTGCTAAGCATGGGGTTGCAAAGAGTGGGACACGACTTTGTGACACTGAACAACAAAAAGTAAAATGGGGTCACACTGATGAGCCCTAATCCTATATGAGTAGCATCCTTATAAGAAGAGGAGATTAGGACACAGACACCAAGCAAAGACTCTGTGAAAACTCTGGAAGAGGGCAGCCATCTATAAGCCAAGGAGAGAAACCTGAGAAGAAACCAACCCTGATCACACCTTGATGTTGGACTTCTAGTCTCCAGAACTGTGGGAAAGTGAATTGCTGTTGTTTAAACCATACAGTCTGGGATACTTTGTTATGGCAGCCCTAACAAACTAATAAATGGAGGGAAGTGGATATATTCCAGATGTTTTTCTGGACCCAGAACCAAACCAACATTATTTTTTGATGGACTGAACTGGGGGTTGGGAAGTGGGAACTGGAAATGTCGAGGCTGACTCTCAAGTTCACGGTTTTCGAAATTTTAGAAAAAGTCCATTTAAAATATTTAACAAGAAGCAATCTTGTGAAACAAAAGGGCAACAGTTAATTGAAGCCCTTGAAATCTGGGGAGAAAAATGGAAATGGGTAATGTGTAGAGAAGTTTTTATTTTGCAAATGCAACTCGTTGACTGTATCATATTTGTTAGTTTATGTACACACGAGGAATCTACTACAGTTTTGAATAGAAGATCGAGGGTGAAAATGGTACTTGAGGGAAATGGATTTTGAACTATAGGAAACTGATTGAAGTGGGAAAGGCGAAATGGCACCTAGGAGACCAGCTAGGAGTGGGCTGTAAGAACTGAGATGTGAACAGAAAAGTGTCTGATATGTCAGGGAAAATCAAAGGGACTGAATACACTTCAGTAAACATTTGGTGCATTCAGTGAATACACATTTGCATACATATACAGTGGACCCTTGAACAACACAGATTTCAACAGCTCACACCCATTTATCATTCACTAAATACACACCCTGGTACCATATGATCTGAGTGGGTTGAATCCTCAGATGTAAAATCAAGGGACAAGTGTAATTTTATCTGCAGATTTTTGGACTGTGGGGAGGGTTGGAGCCCCAGCCCACACACTGTACAAGAGTCAGCTATAGACATTAAATAGCTGGAGGCCAGACAGGAGATGTAACTAAACCTCCTGCTATTGTTTTAAATAGGCAGCAAGCCCACCTAAGGTAATTTTCTTCAAAGCCTTTTGGGGTCAGGACCCATGCCTTCCACACTGCTTTTTATAAAACTTAATAAATGTTGTACATAAGTAATCTATTCTATTTTGCCTTTTAAAAAAGGTGGTATTATTATTTTAAAATAAATATGGTGAGATACCTCTGGACCAGGAACTGGAAGCTCTGGTTCTGTCACACGAAAGCTGTATGGGCAAGTCATTTATACAGTGCTATCGAATAGAACGTTCTGGCGTAAGGGGAGTGTTATATATCTCTGCTTGATACTGGAGCTGCTAAACACACGCATAGCTACTGAGCACTAAAAACATGGCTAGTGTGCCTAAGGGAACTGAATTTTCTAATTAATATGCAATTCAGTTCAGTTCGGTTGCTGAGTCGTGTCCGACTCTTTGCGACCCTGTGAATATCAGCACGCCAGGCCTCCCTGTCCATCACCGACTCCCAGAGTTCACTCAGACTCACATCCATCGAGTCAGTGATGCCATCCAGCCATCTCATCCTCTGTCATCCCCTTCTCCTCCTGCCCCCAATCCCTCCCAGCATCAGAGTTTTTTCCAATGAGTCAACTCTTCACATGAGGTGGCCAAAGTACTGGAGTTTCAGCTTTAGCATCATTCCTTCCAAAGAAATCCCAGGGCTGATCTCCTTCAGAATGGATTGGATGTATCTCCTTGCAGTCCAAGGGACTCAAGAGTCTTCTCCAACACCACAGTTCAAAAGCATCAATTCTTCGGGGCTCAGCCTTCTTCATAGTCCAACTGTCACATCCTTACATGGCCACAGGAAAAACTATAGCCTTGACTAGACGGACCTTAGTCAGCAAAGTAATGTCTCTGCTTTTGAATATGCTATCTAGGTTGGTCGTAACTTTTCTTCCAAAGAGTAAGCGTCTTTTAATTTCATGGCTGCAGTCACCATCTGCAGTGATTTTGGAGCCCCAAAAAATAAAGTCTGACACTGTTTCCCCATCTATTTCCCATGAAGTGATGGGACCAGATGCCATGATCTTCGTTTTCTGAATGTTAAGCTTTAAGCCAACTTTTTCTCTCTCCTCTTTCACTTTCATCAAGAGGCTTTTTAGTTCCTCTTCACCGTCTGTCATAAGGGTGGTGTCATCTGCATATCTGAGGTTATTGATATTTCTCCCAGCAGTCTTGATTCCAGCTTTTGTTTCTTCCAGTCCAGCTTTTCTCATGATGTACTCTGCATAGAAGTTAAATAAGGAGGGTGACAATATACAGCCTTCATGTACTCCTTTTCCTATTTGGAACCAGTCTGTTGTTCCATGTCCAGTTCTAACTGTTGCTTTCGAGCCTGCATACAGATTTCTCAAGAGGCAGGTCAGGTGGTCTGGTATTCGCATCTCTTTCAGAATTTTCCACAGTTTATTGTGATCCACACAGTCAAAGACGTTGGCATAGTCAATAAAGCAGAAATAGATGTTTTCTGGAACTCTCTTCCTTTTTCGATGATCCAGCGGATGTTGGCAATTTGATCTCTGGTTCCTCTGCCTTTTCTAAAACCAGCTTGAACATCAGGAAGTTCACGGTTCATGTATTGCTGAAGCCTGGCTTGGAGAATTTTGAGCATTACTTACTAGCGTGTGCTACTGCTGCTAAGTCACTTCAGTCGTGTCTGACTCTGTGTGACCCCATAGACGGCAGCCCATCAGGCTCCCCTGTCCCTTGGATACTCCGCGCAAGAACACTGGAGTGGGTTGCCATTTCCTTCTCCAATGCATGAAAGTGAAAAGTGAAAGGGAAGTCGCTCAGTCATGTCCGACTCTTCATGACCCAATGGACCGCAGCCTACCAGGGTCCTCTGTCCATGGGATTTTCCAGGCAAGAGTGGGGTCCCATCACCTTCTCTGACTAGCAAGTGAGATGAGTGCAATTGTGCGGTAGTTTGGGCATTCTTTGGCATTGCCTTTCTTTGAAATTGGAATGAACATTGACCTTTTCCAGTCCTATGGCCACTGCTGAGTATTCCAAATTTGCTGGCATATTGAGTGCAGCATTTTCACAGCATCATCCTCCAGGATTTGAAATAGCTCAACTGGAATTCTATCAACTCCACTAGGTTTGTTTGTAGTGATGCTTTCTAAGGCCCACTTGACTTCACATTCCAAGATGTCTGGCTCTGGGTGAGTGATCACACCATCATGATTATCTGGGTCATGAAGATCTTTTTTGTACAGTTCTTCTGTGTATTCTTGCCACCTCTTCTTAATATCTCCTGCTTCTGTTAGGTC
>SJYQ01008119.1:0-12681 GCA_006410935.1 Redunca redunca
TTCCTTCCAAGGAGTAAGTGTCTTTTAATTTCATGGCTGCAGTCACCATCTGCAGTGATTTTGGAGCCCGCCAAAATAAAGTCAGCCACTGTTTCCACTGTTTCCCCATCTATTTCCCATGAAGTGATGGGACCAGATGTCATGATCTTTATTTTCTGAATGTTGAGCTTTAAGCCAACTTTTTCACTCTCCTCTTTCACTTTCATCAAGGGGCTGTTTAGTTCTTCTTCACTTTCTGCCATAAGGGTAGTATCATCTGCATATTAAGTTCAGAAACAAGAGAATCTAGTCTATAGTGACAGAAATCAGAATAAAGGTGAGAGTGAAGACTGACTTTAAGGAGGCATGAGGTAACTTCCAGGGGTGGTAGAAATGACTCTTAGCTTGATTGGGGCTGTGGCTACATGGGCACTTACATTAATTAAAACTCAAATTATATATAAATATATGTACATTTCACTGTATGTAAGTTTTACCGGCAGTTTCTACTTCTTTCTTCTTGGAACATGCCCTCTTGGGACCTAGCCACCCCGTGTGAGCAGGCAAAGCCTGTGGTGGGCTCACTGGAGAGAAGCCCACAGCCTGAGGCAGCCTGTCAGCCCTGTGATGGCAGTGGATCCTCCAGTCCTGGTCAAGCCTCCACAGCTGACCCTGCAGGGGAGAGACCAGCCGCTGCCACCCAGCACTGCCACGTTGCTGCTGTGAGCTGTGACGTTTTGCAGTGGCTTGTTACGTAGCAGAAGGCTGCTGGAGCAGACTGTGGTACCAGAAACAGGGCGCTGCAGTAACAAAAGCCCAACATACACGATACTGGCTTTGGGACTGGGAAGCAGAGAGAAGCATAAAAGATCACAGAAAGATGATGAGTAAAGTTGAGAGGGCCTTGAATAGAAGCCTGGAAAAGGTTGGGGTCCAAACGATTCTGTTCATTTTGTACCATCTCTGGCCCTCTTAGCCTGAGATGGTAATGCTTCCACCAGAGTGAAACTTGGGTGGTTTTCTATGAAAACTACTGAGATTTATTTCTTTAGTCAAAAGCCACAGTCACAAATCTTTTGAAGACAAGCCTTTCTCTACTTTGGTCTTCCTCATAGCTGCTGTTAGACAATGCCCTGAAGATTTTAAAAAGTCCTATTGTTTGAGGAAGAGAATCTGTGAGACTTGCCCTTGAGATTTTCAGAGGGCCTTTTGATCTCAAAGAGGCTTGTGAAACAGAGTCTTAAGTCATTCTGACATCTTAACCAAAGATTTTTATTGTCCCATTCTGGTTTTGACCCTTTCTTAACTTAGGATTATTTGCCTTCTCTAGAGACTGGAAATGAGAAACATTTCCATACTGGACTTTAAATTTTTTAATTTTTTTTAAGCTCATCTCTCTCATCTTACCGTTTATCACAGGCAGTGAGAAGCCAGGTGGCACTTCATTACTTTGTCTGGAAATCTAGTATTTCACTGAGTTCATCAGGAACATTTCCTAGGTCCAGGTTCGTGCAGGTGGCAATGTTATCACACTTTCCATCACTACCTAGCAGGTATCCCCCATCCTCCATCTTTCATTGAGACTTTCCTCTTTCTTTTAAGCCCACCCTGACAGCCTCTTCAAGATATTTTCAGTTTCAATTCTCAAGTTTCTAAGAGAATCATTCTGGCAGTAGTATTGCCAGCTTGGACTGAGATGGTACAAAACAAAAGAATTCTTTGGATCCATAACCTTTTACAATCAGGAAGAAGACTGAGAAGACAGTCTCAGCTTTCTCATGGAAAAGGAAGGATGACTCACAGGACAAAACCAAAAAGCCATGGAAACAACTTCCAGAAAGTATTGGATCTAATCAAGGAGCTGGCAACATATGCCCACCTGGATTTCAGAATTTCTGCATACCACTGACTGCGTGTGCCTCCAGCCTTTTTGCCCTTTTAACAAGTGTGTAAGTTATTATGCCTATCCCACCACTGTATGCAGGTTATGTGGGGAGCAGATGACACATTTCTTTAGCCACAGGTCTTCAGTTTGAGAAGAAACTGCACCTGAGAGGTCCCATTTGCCTGGGTCTGACTTAGATGATGAGATCCTAGATCTGAAGTTTGATGTTGTAAAGGGATGAGACCTTTAATGGGGAATCTTACAAGGGGAAGAATACATTTTCCAAGTGGGGAAAATAACTTAAATCCACAGAGTGGACTGAGGTAGTTTTAAAATATGGTCCAAAATTCTTTGACCCTCTTCCCATCAAGATATGGGGTCTGGTGGTGCAGAGGTTAAAGCGTCTGCCTGCAATGTGGGAGACCTGGGTCTGATCCCTGGGTCGGGAAGATCCCCTGGAGAAGGAAATGGCAACCCACTCCAGTATTCTCGCCTGGAGAATCCCACGGACAGAGGAGCTTGGTGGGCTACAGTCAATGGGTCGCAAAGAGTCGGACACGACTGAGCGACTTCACTTTCACTTTCCTATTCTCTTGAATCTGGGCTTTGACTGCTTGATCAATAGAATATGGTAGAAATGACACACTGTTAATTTTGGGGCTCAAGCCTTAAGAAAATGATAGCTTCCACTTCCTGTCTCTTGGGGACACTTGCTCTTTGAACTCAGTCACCCTGGTATGGGGAAGTCCAAGCTACCTGCTGGAGCTATCTGTGGAGCGGAGAATCCACAGCCAGCACCAATTTTGTTAGCTGCATGAATGAATCATCTTGGAAATGGATCCTGCAGCCCCAGCTGAGCCACCTAAACTGATACCAAATGGAGGAGAGACAAGCTTTCTCTGCTTTAATTTTAATATGGCTGAATATACTGATATTATCTTTTCTAGTTATAGAAAGGTTATGTACTTTTTCTTTCTTTTTAAAAAACATATGCATGTATTTGGATGTGTTGGGTCTTAGTTGCATCACTGAGGATATGTCCTTGGGGTACACAGACTCTCTAGTTGTGGCACATGGGCTCTGGAGCATGCGGCTCAGTAGTTGTAGTGCCAGGCTTAGCTGCTCTGTGGCCTGTGGGATCGTAGTTCCCCAGCCAGGGATAAACCCATGTCCCCTGCATTGCAAGGCAGATTCTTAACCACTGGACCACCAGGGAAGTTTAAATACTTTTTGTTTTATAATTTATGCTTATTGTCTTATTTAAAAAATATTTCCCAATCTTAATGTCATAAAGATATTTTTTGCATACTGTCATGCTTTGGTGACTCAGAGGTTAAAGCATCTGCCTTCAACGTGGGAGACCTGGGTTCAATCCCTGGGTCGGGAAGATCCCCTGGAGAAGGAAATGGCAACCCACTCCAGTGTTCTTGCCTAGAGAATCCCATGGACGGAGGAGCCTGGTAGGCTACAGTCCACGGGGTCGCAAAGAGTCGGACATGACTGAGCGACTTCACCTTCACCTTCACGCTTTGGTTTGGGGTTTCCCTGGTGGCTCAGGTGGCAAAGAATCCACCTGCAACGCAGGAGATCTGGGTTTGATCCTTGGGTTGGTAAGATCCCCTGGAGGAGGGCATCGCAACTCACTCCAGTATTCATGCCTGGAGAATCCCCAAGGACAGAGGAGCCTGGCGGATTACAGTCCATGGGGTTGCAAAGAGTCAGACGCGACTGAGCAACTAAGCACAGCATATGCTTTGGTTTTCTACTGCATCCATGAAATTGGAATTCGAGGCTGTAAAAAAAAATTCTGAGAAGGGTCCAGCATGTAAGGAGTGTGGAATTGGCCACTTCATCTTGACAGTAAGTAAAAAGCTGAACAAACTGAAAGATCCTTTAAAAATCCATCAGAAAAGTGAGGTCACAGGGCAAACTGCTGCCCCCCATCAGGTCTGAAGAGACAGACTGATGAATACAGAGAAGCACAAGTTCTTACAAAGAAACCTGCACAGAAACTAGTGCAGAGGGAGGAGAATCTAAACTACAACTGATGAATTGCTGGAAGCTCAGTGTGAACAAGTCTCAGAGGGAAAAATTTCAGGGGATCCACTCATGGGGTAGCAGGGCGCATCCCACACTTTTGTGAGTTTTACCTCCAGAAGCTCAACCAGGTTCTCACAGTGAGTATTGGAGAAAAATCCCCTCATGCTTCCAGCAAGGGTGGGGAGGAACAGGAGCCACTTAAAGGTATGCCGGAGCATTCTGTCCTCAGGAGAATTATTTTACCAGAGTTTAACCTGCTGGGGTTTGATCAGAGCCCAACCTACCAGGGGGAAGGGAAATACCCAAGTCTAGCCCCCTCCAGCCATCTTGTCCCATCTAAGGGGAGTTGAGGGGGACTGAAAAGCCCTGGTGAAGTTCACAGTCCAAGAGCACAGCCTCACCAAAAGACTGAGACCTAATCCTAAGACTACAGAATATCCTTCCTTCTGCATACCTTACCTCTGTATTACCAAAGGCCTATTTATAACAATTCCTTTTACCTAGTACATTATACCTGGCTATCAGGAAGAAGTTACAATGCAAAAAATGCAGTTTGAAGAGACAGACCAAGTATCAAAAGTAGACTCAAGCATGGCAGGGATGTTGGAATTATTAGATAAAAATTTTAAAACAACTACAATTATTATGCTAAGAGTTCTAATAAATAAAGCAGAAAGCACGCAAAACAGACGGGCAATATATGCAGAAAGATGGAAATTCTAAGAAAAATAAAAAAGCAAAGCTAGAGATAAACACTGAAATAGAAATGAAAAATGCCTTTGATGGGCTTATTAGGAGACTGGACACAGTAAAGAATTGCTGAACTTGAGGACATCTCAATAGAAACTTCTAAAATGGAAAAGCAAAGAAAAAAAAAAAGAAGACTGGAAAAAGAACCCACCCAGAATAGACTGGGTGTCCAAGAACTGTGGGACATACAAAAGGAGTAACACACACATAATGGGAAGATCAGAAGGAGAAGAGAGAAAGGAACAGAGGGAATATTTGAAGGCCAAATTAAAGTCAGACACCAAAGCACAGATCCAGGAAGGACAGAGAACACCAAACAGGATACGTGACCAAAAATACTACATCTAGGCATATTACATTCAAAACAATGAAAAGCAAATATATAACATCTTGAAAGATTTCAGAGGAAAAAACCATCTTATCTATAGAGGAGAATACCCAAGAATCCCCATTCTTACATCTTTAGAAGCCGTGTGAGCAAGAACAGAATGGAGTGAGATATTTAAAGGGTTGAGAGAAAATACCTATCAACTTAGAATTCTGTACCTTGAAAAGTTAAAGTGAAGGAGAAAAAAAACCCTTTCTCAGACAAAGAAAAACTGAAGGAGTTTGCTGCCTATAGACCTGCCTTGTGAGAAATGTTAACGGAACTCTCTAGATAGAAGGGTCAGAAACTTGGATCCACACAAAGAAAAGAAGAGCAGGAGAAGGAATAGGTGAAGGCAAACTAAGAACTTAATTTTCTCATTCTTAATTGATCTAACAGATGGATGCTTGGTTGCTCAGTCATGTCCAGCTCTTTGCGACCCCATAGACTGTAGCCCGCCAGGCTCCTTGGTCCATGGGGATTCTCCAGGCAAGAATACTGGAGTGGGTTGCCACTTGGATCTTCCCAACCCAGGGATTGAACCCAAGTCTCCTGCATCGCGGGCAGATTCTTTACCACCTGAGCCCATCAGGGAAGCCCAAGAATACTGGAATGAGTAGCCTATCCCTTCTCCAGGGGAACTTCCCAACCCAGGCATGGAACTTGGGGTCTCCCATATTGCAGGTGGATCCTTTACCAGCTGAGCTATGCAGGAAGCTCGATATAACAGATAAGATATTTGTTCAAAATAAAAATAGCAACAATGTACTAGATTATATATGTTTGCATGCATATGTATATATACATGCTTATGTATACTTATCCCTAAGTGAAGTGAATGACAGTAATCCTACAAAGGATGGAAAGGAGGAATTAGGATTTTTGTATCTGTGAAATGGTATAGTGTTATTTGAAAGTAGACTTAGATTACTTATGTATATCACAAACTTGAGGGTAATCATTTTAAAAAGTAAAAAAGAAGTAAAAATGATATGCTAAGAAAGGAGAAAGAATGGAATCATACAAAATGCTCAATTAAAAACCATGAAAGGCAGAAAAATAGTGGAAGACAACAATAGGACAAAGTACAAGGGCAAAAAAATAAAAAACTAATAAATATGGTAGATATTTATCCAATTATATCAATAAACATTTTATATGTCAATGATCTAAAGATCAAATTGCCAGCATCTGCTGGATCATGGAAAAAGGAACAGAGTTCCAGAAAAACATCTACTTCTGCTTTATTGACTATGCCAAAGCCTTTGACTGTGTGGATCACAATAAACTGTGGAAAATTATGAAAGAGATAGGAATACCAGACCACCTGACCTGCCTCTTGAAAAATCTGTATGGAGGCCAGGAAGCAACAGTTAGAACTGGACATGGAACAACAGACTGGTTCCAAATAGGAAAAGGAGTACGTCAAGGCTGTATATTGTCACCCTGCTTATTTAACTTATATGCAGAGTACATCATGACAAACGCTGGACTGGAAGAAACACAAGCTGGAATCAAGATTGCCGGGAGAAATATCAATAACCTCAGATATGCAGATGACACCACCCTTATGGCAGAAAGTGGAGAGGACCTCAAAAGCCTCTTGATGAAAGTGAAAGAGGAGAGTGAAAAAGTTGGCTTAAAGCTCAACATTCAGAAAACGAAGATCATGGCATCTGGTCCCATCACTTCATGGCAGATAGATGGGGAAACAGTGGAAACAGTGTCAGACTTAATTTTTGGGGGCTCCAAAATCACTGCAGATGGTGACTGCAGCCATGAAATTAAAAGGCGCTTACTCCTTGGAAGGAAAGCTATGACCAACCTAGATAACATATTCAAAAGCAGAGACATTACTTTGCCAACTAAGGTCCATCTAGTCAAGGCTATGGTTTTTCCTGTGGTCATGTATGGATGTGAGAGTTGGACTGTGAAGAAAGCTGAGCGTTTGAACTGTGGTGTTGGAGAAGACTCTTGAGAGTCCCTTGGACTGTAAGGTGATCCAACCAGTCCATTCTAAAGGAGATCAGTCCTGGGTGTTCTTTGGAACGACTGATGCTCAAGCTGAAACTCCAATACTATGGCCCCCTCATGCGAAGAGTTGACTCATTGGAAAAGACTCTGATGCTGGGAGGGATTGGGGGCAGGAGGAGAAGGGGACGACAGAGGATGAGATGGCTGGATGGCATCACTGACTCGATGGACGTGAGTTTGAGTGAACTCTGGGAGTTGGTGATGGACAGGGAGGCCTGGCATGCTGCAATTCATGGGGTCACAAAGAGTCAGACACGACTGAGCGACTGAACTGAACTGAACTGAACTGAACTGAACTTATCTAAGTTCATCAGTTAAAAGAGATTCTCAAACTGGATCAAGAAATGAGACCCAACTTCATGTTGTTTAAAAGAAACCAACTTTAAATATAAAGACACATATAGGTTAAAGATAAACAGATGGAGAAAGATATGCCATGCTAACAGTAATCAGAGGAAAGTGGGAGTATCTATATTAATTTCAGACAGAGCAGATTTCAGAGCACAGAAAGTTTCATATAAAGAGGGGCATTACATATCAAAGGTCAAATAGCCAAGAAGACATATCGATTCTTACTGTGTATGCCTCTAACAACAAAATATGGGAGGCAAAAATTGACAAAGGAGAAACAGATGAATTTTTTCTCCTTACAGGAGAAATTGATGAATCCATTATTATGGATGGAGATTTTGATATGTCCTCTATCAGAAATGAACATATTCAGCTGGCAGGAGGATACAGTTGAACTCAAAAGCACCATCAGTCAACTGGATATAATTGATATTAGAGGCTACTTCACCCAACAACAGCAGAACACATATTCTTCTCAAGCTCACATCAAACATTCACCAACACATAAAAAGCACTATACAGTCCATGGAATTCTCCAGGCCAGAATACTGGAGGGGGTAGCTGTTCCCTTCTCCAGGGGATCTTCCCAACCCAGGAATTGAACCCAGGAATCGAACCCAGGTCTCCCACACGGCAGGTGGATTCTTTACCAGCTGAGCCACAAGGGAAGCCCAAGAATACTAGAGTGGGTAACTTATCCTCCAATGGATCTTCCCGACTCAGAAATCAAACTGAGGTCTTCTGCATTGCAGGGGGATTCTTTACCAGCTGAGCTACCAGGGAAGCCCAAAACACACCTTAACAAATTTAAAAGAAGAGAAATCATACAGTATGTATGCTCTTAAATGACAGTGGAATTAAACAAAAGATCAGAAACAGAAAGATAAGTGAAAAATCCCTAAATACTTGGTGCTTAAAGAACACATTTCTAAATACCACATGGGTCAAATTAGAAATCTCAAGAGAAATTTAAAGGTATTTTGAACTAAATGAACATGAAAACATAACTTATCAAAATTTGTGGAGTGTAGCCAAAGCAGTGAATAGAGGGAAATTTATAGCACTGGATACATACATTATAAAAGAAGAAAGACCTAAAGTCAATAATCTAAGCTTCTACTTCATGAAATTAGAAAAAGAAGAGAAAACTAAACCCAATAAGCAGAAGAAAAGAAACAGTATAAATTAGAGCACAAATCAATGAATTGAAAATTAGAAGTCAACAGAGAAAAATCAATGAAACAAAAGGTTGAAAGTGAAAGTGTTAGTTGCTTAGTTGTGTCTACCTCTTTGTGACCCCATGGACTGTAGCCCGCCAGGCTCCTCTGTCCATGGAATTTTCCAGGCAAGAATACTGGAGTGGGTAGCCATTCCCTTCTCCAGGGGATCTTCCAGGCCCAGGGACTGAACACAGGTCTCCTGCATTTCAGGCAGATTCTTTAGTGTCAGAGCCAGCAGGGAAGCCCAAAACCAAAGGTTAGTTCCTTGAAAAGATCAATAAAACCAATAAGCCTTTAGACATGCTAACAATAAAAGAGAGGTAACACAAATTACTAATATCAGACATTGAAAGAGATGGATCACTACATGGATCACTACAAATCCACAGTCATTAAAAGGTACTATGACTAATTCTATGCTGACAAATTTGATATCAAGATGAAATGGACCAATTTGCTGAAAGACACATTCTACCAAAACTCACACAAAAAGAAAAAGACATTCTGAATAGGCCTATATTTATTGAAACTGAATCAATAATTAATAACCTTCTAAAATAGAAAGCACTTGGCTCAGATGGGGTTTACTGGTGAATTCTACCAAACATTAAAAAAAATACATTCTACCAATTCTCTATAATCTCTTTCAGAAGACAGAAGCAGAGAGAGTACCTCTTAGCTCATTTCGGAGGCCAGCATTACCCCACTACCAAAATGAGACAACTTCACAAGAAAATTAAAGACCAATATCTCTCATGAACACAGGGGTAAAAATCCTCAACAAAAATATGAGCAGACTGAATTCAACAACATACAAAAACAATACACTAAAATCAAATGGAGTTTATCGCATGTATATATTTCCAAACTCTTCATTTGAAAATCAATGTAATCCATCACATCAAGAAGCTAAAGAAGAAATATCACATATCAGTAGATGCAGAAAAAAACATGTGGCAAAAAGTCCAAGACCCATTCATGATGGAAACTCTCAGCAAACTAGGAAGAGAGGAGAACTTCCTCAACTTCATAAAGAATGTCAACAAAAACCCCACAGCCAACATACTTAACAGTGAAAAACTAGAAGTTTTCCCACTAAGATCAGGAACAAGGGAAGGATATTTCCTCTTTACCACAGTTTTTAACCCTGTATTCAAAGTCCTAACTAATGTAATAGGATGAGAAAAGGAAATAAAAGATATATAATTTTGGAAGGAAGAAATAAAACTTCCTTTTGTCTGTAGATGACATGATCATCTATGGAGAGAATCCAAAAATAATTCAAAGAACTAATAAGCAGTTGTAACAAGACTGCAAGGTATAAATATATAAAAGTCAATCCTTTCCTATAAAATAATAATGAATAGGTATAATTTGAAATTAAAAACAATACCTTTACCTTGTAGCACCTTCAAAAATAAAATACTTAGGTATAAATCTAGCAAAATATGTACAAGGTTTCTATGAGGAAAACTATAAAACTCTGATGAGTAAAATAATAATAAAAACCTAAATAAATGGAGAGATATCCCCATGTTCATGGATCAGTTCAGTTCAGTCACTCAGTCGTGTCCGACTCTTTGCGACCCCACGAATCGCAGCACACCAGGCCTCCCTGTCCATCACCAACTCTCGGAGTTCACTCAGACTCACGTCCATTGAGTCAGTGATGCCATCCAGCCATCTCATCCTCTGTCATCCCCTTCTCCTCCTGCCCCCAATCCCTCCCAGCATCAGGGTCTTTTCCAGTGAGTCAACTCTTCGCATGAGGTGGCCAAAGTACTGGAGTTTCAGCTTTAACATCATTCCTTCCAAAGAAATCCCAGGGCTGATCTTCAGAATGGACTGGTTGGATCTCCTTGCAGCCCAAGGGACTCCCAAGATTCTTCTCCAACACCACAGTTCAAAAGCATCAATTCTTCAGCGCTCAGCCTTCTTCACAGTCCAACTCTCACAACCATACATGACCACAGGAAAAACCATAGCCTTGACTAGACAGACCTTAGTTGGCAAAGTAATGTCTCTGCTTTTCAATATGCTATCTAGGCTGGTCATAACTTTCCTTCCAAGGAGTAAGCGTCTTTTAATTTCATGGCTGCAGTCATCATTTGCAGTGATTTTGGAGCCCCCCCCAAAAAAGTCTGACACTGTTTCCACTGTTTCCTGATCTATTTCCCATGAAGTGATGGGACGGATGCCATGATCTTTGTTTTCTGAATGTTGAGCTTTAAGCCAACTTTTTCACTCCCCTCTTTCACTTTCATCAAGAGGCTTTTGAGTTCCTCTTCCCTTTCTGCCATAAGGGTGGTGTCATCTGCATATCTGAGTTTATTGATATTTCTCCCGGCAATCCTGATTCCAGCTTTTGTTTCTTCCAGTCCAGTGTTTCTCATGATGTACTCTGCATATAAGTTAAATAAGCAGGGTGACAATATATAGCCTTGACGTACTCCTTTTCCTATTTGGAACAAGTCTGTTCATGGATAGGAAGACTCAATATTGTTGAGATGCCCATTCTTCTCAACTTGATCTATAGATTCAAGGCAATCCCAATCCAAATCCCAGCAAGTTATTTTGTGGCTATCAACAAACTGCTTCTAAAGTTTATACAGAGAGGGAAAAACCCTGAATAGCCAACACAATACTGGAGGGGAAGAGCAAAGTTGGAGGACTGATACTACCCACCTTCAAGACAGTATGGTGATGGTGAGTTGAGTTCAGTTTAGTCGCTCAGTCATAATCGACACTTTGCCACCGCATGGACTGCAGCACGCCAGGCTTCCCTGTCCATTACCAACTCCTGGAGCTTGCTCAAACTCATGTTCATTGAGTCAGTGATGCTATCCAACCACCTCATCCTCTGTCATCCCCTTTTCCTCCTGCCTTCAATCTTTCCCAGGGTCTTTTCCTATCAGTCAGTTCTTCGCATCAGGTGGCCAAAGTATTGGAGCTTCAGCTTCAGCATCAATCCTTCTAATGAATATTCAGGACTGATTTCCTTAGGACTGACTGGTTTGATCTCTTTGCAGTCCACAGGACACTAAAGGGTCTTCTCCAGCACCACAGTTTAAAGGCATCAAAACTTCAACACTGTTTTATGTTCCAACTCTCACATCTAGACATGACTATCGGAAAAACCATAACTTTGTCTAGACAGACCTTTGTCAGGAAAGTATTGTCTCTGTTTTTAAATATGCTGTCTAGGTTGGTCAGAGCTTTTTTTCCAAGGGGCAAGCGTCTTTTAAAAAAATTTCATGGCTGCAGTCACCATCTGCAGTTATACTGGAGCCCGAGAAAACAAAGTCTGTCACTTGTTTCCATTGTTTCCCCATTTATTTGCCATGAAGTGATGGGACCCAATGCCATGATCTTCATTTTTTGAATGCTGAGTTTTAAGCCAGCTTTTTCACTCTCCTCTTTCACTTTCATCAAGAGGCTCTTTAGTTCCTCTTTGCTTTCTGCCACTACAGTGATGTCATATGCATATCTGAGGTTACTGATATTTCTCCCGGCAGTCTTGATTCTAGCTTGTGTGTCATCAAGCCCAGCATTTTTTACTATGTACTCTGCATATAAGTTAAATAAGCAGGGTGACAATATACAGCCTTCATGGATTCCTTTCCCAATTTGGAACTAGTCTGTTGTTCCATGTCCAGTTCTAACTGTTGCTTCTTGACCTGCATACAGATTTCTCAAGAGGCAGGTCAGGTGGTCTGGTATTCCCATCTCTTTCAGAATTTTCCACAGTTTCTCATGATCCACACCGTCAAAGGCTTTGGTATAGTCAATAAAGCAGAAACAGATGTTTTTCTGGAACTCTCTTGCTTTTTCAATGATCTAATGGATGTTAGAAATTTGATCTCTGGTTCCTCTGCCTTTTCTAAATCCAGTTTGAACATCTGGAAGTTCATGGTTCACGTATTGCTGAAGCCTGGCTTGGAGAATTGTCAGTATTACTTTGCTAGCATGTGAGATGAGTGCAATTGTGCGGTAGTTTGAGCATTCTTTGGCATTGCCTTTCTTTGGGATTGGAATGAAAACTGACCTTTTCCAGT
>SJYQ01008119.1:13225-78943 GCA_006410935.1 Redunca redunca
TGGAGTTCACTCAGACTCACGTCCATCGAGTCAGTGATGCCATCCAGCCATCTCATCCTCTGTCGTCCCCTTCTCCTCCTGCCCCCAATCCCTCCCAGCATCAGAGTCTTTTCCAATGAGTCAACTCTTCACATGAGGTGGCCAAAGTACTGGAGTTTCAGCTTTAACATCATTCCTTCCAAAGAAATCCCAGGGCTCATCTTCTTCAGAATGGACTGGTTGGATCTCCTTGCAGTTCAAGGGACTCGCAAGAGTCTTCTCCAACACCACAGTTCAAAAGCATCAATTCTTCGGCACTCAGCCTTCTTCACAGTCCAACTCTCACATCCACACATGACTACTGGAAAAACATAGCCTCGACTAGATGGATCTCAGTCGGCAAAGTAATGTCTCTGCTTTGGAATATGTTATCTAGGTTTGTCATAACTTCCCTTCCAAGGAGTAAGGGTCTTCTAATTTCATGGCTGCAGTACCATCTGCAGTGATTTTGGAGCCCCCAAAAATAAAGTCTGACACTGGTTCCATTGTTTCCCCATCTATTTCCCATGAAGTGATGGGACCAGATGCCATGATCTTCGTTTTCTGAATGTTGAGCTTTAAGCCAACTTTTTCACTCCCCTCTTTCACTTTCATCAAGAGGCTTTTTAGTTCCTCTTCCCTTTCTGCCATAAGGGTGGTGTCATCTGCATATATGAGTTTATTGATATTTCTCCCAGCAATCTTGATTCCAGCTTGTGTTTTTTCCAGTCCAGCATTTGTCATGATGTACTCTGCATATAAGTTAAATAAGCAGGGTGACAATATACAGCCTTGACATACTCTTTTTCCTATTTGGAAGCAGTCTGTTGTTCCATGTCCAGTTCTAACTGTTGCTTCATGACCTGCATACAGGTTTCTCAAGAGGCAGGTCAGATGGTCTGGTATTCCCATCTCTCTCAGAATTTTCCACAGTTTATTGTGATCCACACAGTCAAAGGCTTTGGCATACTCAATAAAGCAGAAATAGATGTTTTTCTGGAACTCTCTTGCTTTTTCCATGATCCAGTGGATGTTGGCAATTTGATCTCTGGTTCCTCTGCCTTTTCTAAAACCAGCTTGAACATCAGGAAGTTCACGGTTCCCGTATTGCTGAAGCCTGGCTCGGAGAATTTTGAGCATTACTTTACTAGCGTGTGAGATGAATGCAATTATGCAGTAGTTTGAACATTCTTTGGCATTGCCTTTCTTTGGGATTGGAATGAAAACTGACCTTTTCCAGTTCTGGGGCCACTGCTGAGTTTTTCACATTTGCTAGCATCTTGAGTGCAGCACTTTCACAGCATCATCTTTTAGGATTTGAAATAGCTCCACTGGAATTCCATCACCTCCACTAGCTTTGTTCGTAGTGATGCTTTCTAAGGCCCAGTTGACTTCACATTCCAGGATGTCTGGCTCTGGATGAGTGATCACACCATCGTGATTATCTGGGTCAGGAAGATCTTTTTTGTACAGTTCTTCTGTGTATTCTTGCCACCTCTTCTTAATATCTTCTGCTTCTGTTAGTTCCAAAATAGTCCAAATACAAATACAGTGAACTGATCTCTGACAAAGGAGCAAATAAATGCAGTACAGTGGAAGAAAGATATGTTTTTTCATGTTTTTTCAACAAATAGTACTGAGACAACTGGATAGACACATGCAAGAAGGCGAACCTAGACATAGATTTTATACCCTTCACAAAAATTAACTCAAAATAGATACAGACCTAAATGTAAAATTCATATTATAAAACTGCTGGTATAGCCAGACAATGGTATGTTATTCAGCACTTGATAAGTGAGCTATCAAGCCACAAAAAGACACAGAGGAAATTTAAATATATATCATTAAATGAAAACACCAATCTGAAAAGGCTAAGTATATTGAATGACTTAAATTTTATGACATTCTGGAAAAGGTAAAATTATAGAGACAGTAAAAAGGTCAGTGGCTGTCAGAGATGAGTGGGGAGGTAAGAATGACTAGGCAGAACACAAAGGATTTTTAGAGCAGTTAAATTATTTTGTAAGATTCTATAATGGTGGATACATGTCATTATATATTTGTCAAAATCCATAGAAAGTACAACACCAAGTAAGAGCTCTAATGTGAACTATGGACCTTGGATGGTAATGATGCTCATCACTGAAACAAATATACTACACTGGTGGGGGACGTTGATAATGGAGAAGGTGAAACATGTGTGGGGGGGAAGGAGTATATGGGATATATATCCTATACCTCCTGCTCAAATTTGCTGTGAATCTAAAAAAAAATAGTCTACTAAAAAAATCGATAAAACAAAAGAGTTCTTCATAGCAGAGGCAAATACCAAGAGTGGGTAAGGAGAGTGTAGGCATTTTCTAAACATAAACATATGTGACCAAATTCCTAAATGTATGTAAAGTCCCTTTATGCAGAGCATTTTGCAGGACTAGTTTTCCACCAAATACCCATTGGAAAATGCCACTAGAGAAAATGATAATTTTTAAAAAAATTGCCAGGAATAAGAAAGTCAATAAAGAGTTTAGAAGATACAGTTGTGGAAAGCTTGAAGAAAGTTGAACAAAAAGACAAAGAGAATAGGAATAAGAAGAAAGAGGGTCAAGAATACAAAGGATGACCTCAGGAGGTTCAACATCTGAACATATGCCAGGAAGAGTAAGTAGAGAAAAAGTGAGGGAAAATCATTGATGAATTTAAGAAAGTTTCAAGAAACCAAATGATGGCATGGGCACACTATATGTCCACATGGTGAGTAAAAATACTCATATCCTAGGTGAAATTTCAGAATAATGGGGATGAAGAGAAGCTTCAAAGAGAATAAACAGGTTTCACACAAAACTGAAGATAAAAATCTAAGGAAGATTCCATGGTAAAAATTAAGATTCTATGGTAAAATAAAGATTACATTGTAAAATAAAGGAGCAAACTGGGATACACGAAAGAGAGATGAACATGCTTGAACATAAAGAAGAAACATGTATACAGCAGTAAGAGACTGTAAGGCTGAGCTAGTAAGTACATAGCAAAATAAACATATAACAAAAAAGGTCAAGATTTAATCTAAAACAAAGTTTTGTACAACAAAGGAAAAGTAATCACAGTACTCTACATGGCTCAATTGAGACTAGCATAAAACAAGTTACAATAACACACTACTGAATTTAATCTAATCATAATTATAATATCATCTTATTAAGAGAGGGAAGTATGTGTGGGTCGGTAACAGGCAAAGAGATTAAGCAGAGCTAAATCCTGGGTTGCCAAAAAAAGAAAAGGAAGAGTTAAAGTGTGTTGGTATAAAAATACCTCGAGTTAAAAAAAAAAGCAATATAAGCATTCTATTTACATATATGAAAGTAAATAAAAGAATCAGCTAAATTAGAAGTGACTGCCTTTGGTGAGAAGTAAATGACAGGGGATAGAGGGGGTCAGTTCCTCTTCTTTTTATAATAATTCTTGTAGTCTATTTTTCCTTTAAACTGTTCTCATATATATAATTCTGATGAAAATAAAAAGCGTTGTGCAGTTAAAAACAATGAAACGTTGGTAATAAAGGATATAGCATGGCACACAGCATTCAATCTATGATAGCTTTTATCGTTAACAGTTGAAGGGTCTATAAAGGTAACTTGGACTAACTGTATCATTGTATAGGTGTGTAAACTGAGATCAGAAAAGGAAGTTACAGCAAGATCACACAGAAAGAGCAAAGGTCCAGTCAGGATGGTGAAAGAGTGATCAGTGAAAATTGCTATAGCCTGGCCAAGAGCAAGAAACAGGGATACAAAGTCAAGCTGCCATTTTTCTTAGCTATGAGATTCAGACCAAGGGATGGATTTCAGCTTAGTGACCACCAGAAGAAATGAGTTACATCATTTTAATTGAATAGTGAGGCACAGTCATGAGGCTTCCACTGGTATGAATCATCTAGGTTTTGTTGAAAATGCATCCAGGCACCTAACTGATATTTAGAATGATATGGAGTAAACAAGCAGGTATACAGGAATCTAGTGGGCATGTCATAGGTTAGAAAATGGAATTAATATCTTCGCTGAGGTGTTCATCTATCTTTACTTCCTCATCCATGGAGCTAAGCTCCTAAGCTTTGTTCATCAATCTAGTAACATTTTTGGAATAAGCAAACCCAGTAACTGGCTGAGGCTAGATGCGTAAGACACATTTGGAGAAATCGTGTGATAGTACCCTGATCAGAGCTGAACATAAATGTTACCAGCAGGCTCTGTTCTTTTCCAAAGGTTATTTGGAGAGGAAATGACTGGGCTTCCCTTCAAGCACTAACATTCTAGGGTGGAGACAAAGTCAACTCCTAAGAAAAAGACTACCTTAACTTCCATGAGGATCATTCCAATTCCTTAGATTTCCCTAAGAAGATGTTTTCACACATATATCTTAATTTATACATAAAAATGAATATTGTTCTGTTTGTCAATAGTTACCCCACTGGGAGGCTGTACATCTATTCTAAAGGGGTAGCTCTTTTAGAGTTACCTTCATATAGTTTATGAAATTGGAACAGATATGCACAACCCAAGGGATTACCCAGTCACTATGGTTATCAGATTTTGCTTTGAATCAAACATGCACTGATTTGTCTCCAAAATAAAAAACACTTTCACAGTACCAAAAATTGCCACCATCCAAAATTAAAAAAATCAGAGCAGTGTCATACATATTTGAGTGGTGGCAGAATAATTATAATGCTGGAAGGGTTCTGGAAGGGATCATTATGGAGGGAGCACCTCAAACTGGAAAGGATGGGTATAATTACAAACTGAGTCAGTGAGCTCCTGGTGCTGGCTTCATGTCCATCCCACCCCTAAGCCCTAGATCCCCAACTCTAAGTTCATAGAACATCTACCGAAGTTTCTTGGATCATTTTGACAGAATGGAGATGTCTCTGAAGTTATTTCAAACATCAAATTAAAATTTTTTTTTAAAGATTCTGTTTAGATTTATAAATGGATAGGGGACTAACTGGGCTACTCTGATGGCTTCGTGGGTGAAAATCGGCCAGAGATGCAGGCAGATGCAGCTTCGATCCCTGGGTTGGGAAGAGCCCCTGGAGAAGGAAATGGCAACACACTCCAGTTATCTTTGCTGAAAAATTCCATGGACAGAGGAGACTAGAGGGTTACAGTCCGTGGAGTTGAAAGAGTAGGACACGGCTAAGTGCGCGTGCTCCAGCAGGGGGCTAATTATTGGTACAGTATGAGAGACAGTACAGACACTGGGGCCTGGGGCTTGTTGCAGCTAATACTGTGATCTGCGCTTACCTGTGGGGGCCTGCATGGCTGAGCTGGGTATGGTGGCAGCATCTTGGGGTACAGTGCTGGTGTCCGGTTCAGGGGTGCTGGTTGTTGGTGAGGTGGGTGGTGGGTTCAGCAAAGTCCGAGGTTTCCTCTGTCAAAATGGATGAGGAAAAGTTTGCTACCCATGATAGGTAACTTGTCTTCTCATTCCTCTATTCTTAGCACTCAATGCACCCATGAAACTGGAATACATTTGTAGATGGGACTGTGTTATTTCTTTCTTTTTTTTTTTTTAAATTGAAGTATAGCTGATTTACAATGTTGTATTAGTTTCTGGTATATGGTAAAGTGAGTCAGATATATATACAAACACACATATATATTCTTTTTCAGATTCTTTTCCATTACAGATTATTACAATATATTGAACACAGTTCCCTGTGCTATACAGTAGGACCTTGTTGTTTACCTGTTTTATATGTAGTAGTGTGTATCTGGTAATACCAACCTCCTAACTGACCTCTTCTCCCACTTTGCCCTTTGGTAGCCATAAGTTTGTTTTCTATATCAGTGTGTTTACTTTGTAAATAAGTTCATTTGTATCCCAGACTTCACATATAAGTGATATCATATGATACATATTATATATATATTTTTCCAAATAGCATCTTGTTCAAAGCTGCAAAAACAGTAGATGCTTAGTAAATATTCTCTCAATCTATGTATAAAATTCTGGGCTTCTGTATAGCCAGAGCTTAACTCACTATCTTTTATATGTATTCAGTATTATTATCTGAAGTCTGGGTTTTTATTAGTTAGACAGAAAAAAAGCAAAAAAGGAAAAAAATGCTGCGACCTAAGTCTACTTTGACATCAGTTTGTTTCTCTTGAAAAATGGAAACATCTCTTCCCCTAACTCCACAAACTACTTTCCTCTGCCTACCTCTTTGGGTTATTACCTGCCATCTCTTATCTTAAACCTTGTATTCCAGTAATCTCTAACTATAGTACTTCCCTAAAAACCTGCAGTTTTATCTAGTCCTTGCCTTTATAATAATAAACCATCTGTTTTGCCTAGAATACCTTTCTTTTTTTTTTTACCTTATAAGTATCTGTTTATCCAGGAAGTTTTTCTAGATTTCCTCTAGTTACTGTCTCTTTTGTGCTATTTCTGTACTTTGTATGGTTGCATTTGTCACAATGTATTTTCGCTATATATTTATATACTGGTGTCCCCTATTAGCCTGGTGCTCCCTGAGGGTCTAATTCTGCTTACCATTCTGACATGATACTTGGCATATGGTAAGTGTCATAATGTCTTTCAATGAAGCTTACAGTATAGAATACCAATAATGGGAACAGTAATAAAAATGATTTGAGAAAAATCTAGTATCTCCTCTATGCTGTTCTGGGCAATCTCTGGGGGAGAAAGATCTCAGAAGGTTGTTTTTTCCTCCAAGAAACAGTTTTCTAAAAAGACTTTCTGAATGCAAGGAAAATATAACCATCACTGAGATCCGGAAATCCATTTTTACTAAATGTCACATGTAGGGTCCACTC
Source organism: Redunca redunca (assembly GCA_006410935.1). Taxonomy (NCBI): domain Eukaryota; kingdom Metazoa; phylum Chordata; class Mammalia; order Artiodactyla; family Bovidae; genus Redunca; species Redunca redunca. The sequence goes on from SJYQ01008119.1 coordinate 20,080, forward strand.
TGGAGCTGTATAAACCTGACTGCCTTCTAGGAGTGTATCAGAGAGAGAGCTCAATGACAGCAGGCATATATACAGGATGGCTTTGCCTGTCAAAGCAGTCATGCAAACTCTTATGGAACATTCAAAGCACACATAGGACATGGACATTTCCTCCTGTTTTTGATATTGCCACAAGTGAAAATCTCAATAAGCAATGAGTCAGGAAAGAAAGGAAATAGTTCAACTTTACTGAGTTGATAGGATTTCATGGGGATTCCTAAAGAAACAAACCTGATGAGTTTTGGCTTCCAAATATTGGAGAAAAAAGCAGAAAGATGTAAAGCATTATTATTATTTGAGATAGGTACATTTACATGTATTATATCTATTCATATTTTATCCATTCTATTGGTGAGAAAATTTGGGCTCTTAGCCTTACTCAAAGCTTTCTCAAAGTCAACACAGTGGTAACAACTGGAGATGAGATATAAATCTAAGTTTCTCTGGCTTCAAAGCCTATGCTCTTATCACAAGATCACTTTGCTTCAAAAATGAATATAAGGGTCATGGGTTAAGTAGAGGCCTATATACTTAAAGGAATAGGCAAAATCGCAGGAAGGGGAATTAGGGAGTCAAATGCCAGTCCATAAAATACAGTATTAGATGAAAGTTATTGCTTTTAAGAGGACTGGAAAGAAAAAGGACTTTGGTTACTATGTTTAGGACTTCCAGAAAGCAGAGCTGAAGCAATCATAGAATCATAGTTCTTAGCTTTGAAGGATCTTAAAGGTTACTTAATCCAACTATCTACCTAATATTTTTACATCCCACTCCTTAAAAACATCCATATCAGTACCTGGGTACTTGATGAAATACCTGATGAAATACCTCTAGTGATGGGAGATTACTACTTGCATTTTGAAATAGATCTGACTGTTCCTTTTATGTTGAAATAAAGCCTATTTGCTTGAGTTTCTGCTTATTGGTTCTTTCTGTCTTTGGAACCTCATGGACAAGTTTTCTCCCTTTTTAATCTAACTGTCAAGGTGCCCTCACATCACCAAAAGCATGACTTCCCTGGCCTTGGAATTTTTAGAGCCTTCAGCCTCTCCTCCATAACATGAGAATGAGAAGAGAGTTACAGAGACAAAAATGAATCAGGATCTGAGTTAAGGGTTAATGATAGCAGATTGGGAGTATTATGCATTACATAGAAGGATCAGGATGTGACATAAAGAATCCAAAACCAGTGAATAAGGATATTCTCAATTGAGGAATCATCACTAAAATCATCTACCTATCTATCCATCCATCCTGCATATATTGAACATTTCCCAAGAGACTGAGATATAGGGCATGGGCAGGAGAAAAAGAGAAGACTAGGTTCTTGACCTTCAGGAGCTTATATTCTAGAAGGACTGAGGCCAGCTGGAGCTAAGAAACAAAACAAACCCACCCAAACAAACCTAGAGAAGAACTTAGGAAATTGGAATGGAATGCCTAAGGAGAACTGGGTATCATTTTCACACTGGAACTCAGGTAGTCTAGTTTGGGAGGGAGCTGCAGAGAAATTCTCTGAGACTTAGGAAGTGATTGGAGAAGATGATGCCAAAGGAAGCCTTAGAGAAGCAGCTGAGGAAGTTTCATATGAATGGTTTTCTGAGGGAAGATACATATCGAGACCTGGTCATGACTAAAAGGTGGCACTTTCAGTAACAGTGCTCAGTGAAGCTCAACCCAGCAGTTTTTTCCAACACCGGAGGTTAAGTGTTGCCTTCCTTGGGAAATGTGAGTGAATATGTGGTGGGGCAGCAGTGATCTTAGAACTAGAAGATCTGGAGATCCATCTCTGTAGCCTTTGCCACTGATTAGCTGTGTGACTGAGGGAAGTCATTTCCCATCTCTAAGTCTCAATTTACTTGACTATTTAACAGTAACACAACTTATCTCCTAGGGTTTTGTGAAGATCATATGATATGTAATAGTGTCAAGTACAGAGCCTGATCCTTAGTAAATATTCAGTAATTTCCTTTTTTTTTTTTTTTAAGAAGGTATAGGGACAGAAAAATAAATACATTTACAGTGTCAGTTTTCTCCTTCTGATCATATACCTGGGCATCCACTTTGTGTAGGTTAGTAACAATTAGGAGCAGAGCCTTTCATCTATTGAAGATATCAGACCAGAATTTCCATGAATGTAACTTTCAAAGTAAAAATTTGTTTTTTATCCATACTGTCTTATCTCTAACATTACCAACTCCCAGCTAAGTAGCTAAAATAGGGATGACAATATAGGAGATTCTCCTTAAAAGCACACTCAAGGTGGAGAATAGAGTCAGACACATTCCTTTCTAAGATGGATGGATATGGATGAGTTATTCCTCTATAACCATTTATCCCTTGCTGGCAAACCCACATTTTTACCTACCTTACTGCCAGGTTTGGGACCCCTCTTCTTTGGGAATTTCAAAGGCTCAGCTGACTTGGATGGGGTAGAGATGGGATGGGGAATTAGGGGCTTGGGTGTCCGGCCCCGCTTCTTTCCTGGTTTACGCCCTCTCTGCCCTGGTTGATGCTCCAAGACAGTTTTGGTGCTGCTGTGGATGCTGGGCTTCTCAGTGTTCACATCAGATGCAGGGTAGGGATTCTTTGGAATCACAACTGCAAGAAAAAGACTCATTCTAACACTCCCTCCTCCCACCTGCATCCCCATCCCAGACAGAGGGAAAAAAAGACTTGCTACTTCTGCTTGGATAGTTTTATCCCGGGAAGCTAGTCTCTTGGCATCTGACCTAAAAGTTAGAAAATCTCAGAGGAGAATTGAATTTAGATTGGCAAGAATTGGAAGTTTTAATTATTTCTGGCTAATGTAGAAAAAATATTACGCGTTTCTTCCCAAAGAATCTAGTTAAAGCATATAAACAACCACAGGCTCTACATCTAGAGATGCAATGGCTCTTAGAAGCTTACAGACCTGAGGCTCAGAAGAGGAAATGATGCTTTCCCTAGGTTACACAGTGAGTTGGGATAAGGACTTATGTGTGGAAACCAGGTTCTGACAACCAAATCAGGGATTTTCTCTATCAATTTACTTAAAGTTTTAGTGTGATTATTGCAGTGAGGGCTACTGAAATACATACAAATATATTCATCTAATAGCATCTTTCCTTACCTTAAAAATTTGGACTTTAAGGTAAAGTCCAAATTCTTTATTCTGATATCCAAATTCTTTATACTGATATCCAAAGACTTTTGTGATTTTGCCCCTGCCCTGCTTCCCAGATATGTCTGATGTCATTTCCTATCACCCACCCCTATGTCATAGCTCCACTGTTTTCTGAACACCAGTTTGTTCAAATATGTTGAGTTCTCTATTCTTTCTGATCTGAATACTTCAATACTCAGTTTTCGACACTCAGCTCCAGAATCACCACCTTATTGAGGCCTTGTCTGACAACTCCATCAGTTCTCCACCTGCTCTAAAACAGTCTGTAGAGTACTTTCAATTCACTCCGATCATTCATCTACTTAATTGAGAATTTTTCAAGGTAAGCAATATCTAATTCATTCCACAAAATTATTAAGCACTTACTACAGGCTATGCATTATTTTAAGTCCTGGGATAGAATAGTGAACAAAACATAGTTTCCACTCTTATAGAGCTTACCGCCTAGTGGGAGACAGAAAACTGGCAAAAAAAATACACAATATTAGGTAAATGCCATGATTAAAACTAAAGCAGCAAGTTAAGGAGACAGAGGTGAGGAAAGTCCTCTTTGTGAAGGTGACATTTGCACAGAGCTCCCAAATGAAATAAAGGGAAGGTCTCATGAAGAGCTGAGGGAAGAGCCATCCAGTAGATGATCTATAACAAGTGCAAAGATTCTGAGATGGGAACATGTTACTGTGTTTGAGAAATGGAAAGATCAGTATAGCTGGAATTGACTGAGCAAAGGGGAGAGTGGTGGGAGCTTAGGTAGAGAAGAAGTAGCAATAAGACTGTGTGGGATTTTGTAGACCCTGAAAATGAACCTAAATTTATCTTAAGTCTGAAGGGAAGCCACTGGAGAGTTTTGAGCAAGTGAGTAACAGGGCAGACTTAAAAGGGAACACTCCGGCTGCTCTGGGAGAGAAGGGGACAAGAGTAGAACTTAGGAGACAAGTTAATAAAGTAATTACAGTGGGCAGGTAGAAGAATATTTCTTGTGCTTCCATGTAGTATGTAACAGATATGACAATGTAGTGCTGCTCATCCAGCAACTAGAAAAAATCAGATACATTATTTTAAAAGATACTGCATTGTTACAGAAATTATGAGGATTAGATGAACTGGAATTCCAGACCCGGATGAGGAGGGTTTCTTAAGTAGCTGACACTGTTTTCTTTCCTGAGCACATTTGCCAAATTTGGGCATGAATTAACGATCAATCTTGGCCTGCGCAGAGGAGCTCCACTGGAGGAAAGAGAAATCGATGAGGCTGCTATGAGATTGGAGTTTGAGGAGTTCCATGAATATGGCCTATTTTTCCCATAGGACATCTGCTGAGTTTTGAGCCTGCATGTTGGGGCTGCAAAGCTAGGCTGGAAGCTTCTAAAAAGACAGAGTGAAAATTCCCATAATTTTGTGACTTCAGCAGACAAGGTCCCACCAGAAGGATGAGGTCTATTTCTAACACAGCCGATCTCCTCTTCAAGATAAATGCCTTATTTTGAAATTTTAAGGACTGAAAGGTCAAAGAACCAAGCCCCAAAACTCTCACAGGCAGGGCAATTTCTTGTAAGTTTTCATGACTATGAAGATGAAGACCCATTGGGCTCTCAGTTGAGGGTCCAGGGCCTTGGAATATAGATATAAACCATAGATAAAATTCATATCTGAACTAGTTCAATCCAAGATTAGACTGAGAGGATCAGGCCCGTATCCTATTAGCATAAAGGAAAGAGGAAAGAAAGAATTCTTTCTGGTAGAAAATATCTGCTGGAGTCTCAAAAGTTCTTTTACATAAAATATCCTGTGTGTGTGTGTGTGTGTGTGTGTGTGTGTGTGTGTGTATAAGAGAGAAATATAAAGAGTCAGAACAATGTGATGGATAATCAAGAAAAAATATACACAACAGAAAACTCACGTATGATCCAGATAATGAAACAGACTTTAAACTAACCGTAAGTAATATGGTTTTAAAAAGCAGAGGAAAAGATGAAAAAAATGTAAGAAAAGACAACACTCACAGAAAACTGCAACCTTCATAATAAATTAAACAAACATACTAAAATAAAAACACAATATTAAAAATTAAGAATTCATTGGACGGATTTAAGGGTAAACAAGATCTAGCATAAGAATTAAACAATCTGAAGAAAAATAAACAGAAAACATGTAAAATGAAGCAAAAATACAGGAAAAAAACAGATAAACAAATTAGAACATTAGGGACATGTGGACACAGTCAACAGACACAAAATATGAGTAACTATAATCCCTGTGAGAGAAGACAGAGAGAATGAGGAAAAACTGTACTTGAAGACTAATGAAAGAAGAGCTCAGCAATCCACAAGCAGCAAAAACACAAAAAACTCCAAACCATACCAAACCACATCACTGTGAAACTGCTGAAAATAAAATACATAAAACAAGGCGAAATGAAAGACAAAGATACATTTTTAAAAGCAGTTAAAGAAGAAAGGATTATTTTTACAGAAGCAATTGATTTTGTAACAGAAATATGAAAGTAAGAAGCAACAGTGTTAAATGACAGTTTTAAGGGGCTAAAATATGTAAACTGCCAACCCAGAGTTCTATATCTAGTGAAAAATCACTGCAGATGGTGATAGCAGCCATGAAATTAAAAGACGCTTACTCCTTGGAAGGAAAGTTATGACCAACCTAGACAGTATATTAAAAAAGCAGAGACGTTACTTTGCCAACAAAGGTCCATCTAGTCAAGGCTATAGTTTTTCCAGTGGTCATCTATGGATGTGAGAGTTGGACTATAAAGAAAGCTGAGCACCGAAGAATTGATGCTTTTGAACTGTGGTGTTGGAGAAGACTCTTGAGAGTCCCTTGGACTGCAAGGAGATCCAACCAGTCTATCCTAAAGGAGATCAGTCCCGGGTGTTCACTGGAAGGACTGACGTTGAAGCTGAAACTCCAATACTTTGGCCACCTGATGTGAAGAGCTGATTCATTTGAAAAGGCCCCGATGCTGGGAAAGAATGAGGGCAGGAGGAGAAGGGGATGACAGAGGATGAGATGGTTGGATGGCATCACCGACTTGATGGACGTGGGTTTGGGTGGATTCCAGGAGTTGGTGATGGACAGGGAGGCCTGGCATGCTGCGGTTCATGGGGTCGCAGAGTTGGACACGACTGAGTGACTGAATTGATCCTTCAGAAATGAAGGTGAAAAAGTATAAAAGCAACCTAAGTGTTCATCAACAGATGAATGAATAAAGAAGATGTCACACACACACACACACACAGGAATACTACTCAGTCATAAAAAAGAATGAATTCTCTTTTGCCATTTGTAGCAACATGTATAGATTTGGAGGATATTATGCTAAGTGAAATAAGTCAGACGGAGAAAGAAAAATACTGTATTAGATATCTCTTATATGTGGAATCTAAAAGATACGACAAACTAGTGAATAAAACAACAAAAAAGAAGCAGATTCCCGGATGCAGAGAACAAACTAGTGACTTACAGTAGAGAGAGGGAACTGAGGGAGGGGCAATATAGGTATAAAGGGAAAAAAAGAGGGTTACTATGGGACTATAAGAAATGATGATTTCTTCTAATCATCTGTGTGAAACTTTCGAAAATTGTAAAACACAACAGAATTTAAAGACTCTTGCATGCAATTAAAATTTTTTAAAAAGGTGAAATAACATTTTCAGAAACATCAAAGCTGAAAGAATGTCACTAATAGACCTAAACTACAGGAAATAAAAAGGAAGTTCTTCAGGATAAAGAAGAGTAATCCCAGATGGAAAAATACAACTGTAGGAAGGAAGAGCATTTTAGAAGGGGTAACTGTGGATAGATACAAGACAATATTGACTATTTAGAAAAATATTTTTTTAATGGTTTGTAGGGTTTATAGTACATGTACAGCTGACCCTTATACAACATAGGTTTTAACTGTGCATATCCATTTGCGTGCAAATTTTTAAAATAAACATGTACTACAGTACTGCAGGATTCATGGTTTGGTTAAATCCATGGATGTACAACCATGGATATGGAGGGCTTACTGTGAAGTTACATGCAGATTTCACTGCCCCTAATCTACACACTGTTTAAGGGTCAACTGTATTAGTAAATTACATAAAAGCAACAGCACAAAGGATGGTAGTAGTGGGGTAAATGGAGCCAAAATTTGTTAAGAACTTTGCATTATTTGGGGAGGGGCCAGAGTGCTTACTTAAGATGAACTTTAGTAAGTTCAAAATATACAATTCTAGTTAGTTAAAAAATTCTAACAAGAATGCATCACTAAGAAAGCTAAGGAGAGAGAAATGGAATAATAAAACATGCTTGATTAATCCCAAAGAAGGCAAGAAAGGAGGAACAAATAAATGAGTAAGAACTCAAAGAGAAAACAAAAAGAAAAATACAAAATGACAGACTTTAACCCAAATAAATAATCACATTAAATATAACTGGTTTGAATAAACTAGGAGAAAATAAACAAACTAGACCCCCAAATCCCCAAGAACCCATCTTTTTATAAGATGGCACTGAAATATAAGAAAACTTAAAATATTAATGATAGAGGAAGACAAAAACAAACAGATAAAAAAATACATACCCTGTGAATGTTAACCAAAGAAGGTTCAAGTGGCTATGTTAATATCAGACAAGACAGTCTTAATGCAGGAAATATAACTAGACTAAAAAGGGATACTTCATCAAGATTAAATAGTCAATTCATATCACCAAAAGGGGCTTCCCTGGTGGCTCAGAGGATAAAGTGTCTGCCTACGATGCAGGAGACCTGGGGTCGATCCCTGGGTCGGGAAGATCCCCTGGAGAAGGAAATGGCAACCCACTCCAGTACTCTTGCCTGGAGAATCCCATGGATGGAGGAGCCTGGTGGGCTACAGTCCATGGGGTCTCAAAGAGTCGGACACAACTGAGTGACTTCACTTCACTTCACTTCATATCACCAAAACGAAAAGGCAGTCTACTGAATGGGAGAAGATATTTGCAAATGATATATCCAATACGGGGTTAACATCCAAAATACACAAATACATAACTCAACATAAAAAAAAAACCTAATTAACAAATCGGCAGAGGACCTGAAACAGACATTTTTGCAAAGAAGACATACAGACACATGAAGAGAAGCTCAGCATCACTAATCATCAGTGCAATGCAAATCAAAACCACAATGAGATACCACTTCACATTTGTCAGAATGGCCATTACTCCAAAAGAACAAATAACAGGTGTTGGTAAGGATATGGAGAAAAGAGAAACCGCATTCACTGTTGGTGGGAATGTAAATTGGTGCAGTCACTATGGGAAACAGCATTCTTAAAAAAATTAAAAACAGAACTGCCATATGATCCAGCAAATTAACTTCTGGGTGTTTACCCGAAGAAAACAAAAACACTTAATTTGAAAAGGCATATAAGAAAAAAAAAGAAAAGGCATATGCACACCAATGTTCACAGTATTACTATTTACAATAGCCAAGGCATGGAAACAACCTAAGTCCACTGACAGACGAATGGCTAAAGAAGATGCGCTATACACATACAACAGAGTATTTACTCAGCTATGAAAAAAGAAATCTTCCCACTTGTGACAACACGGATAAATCGAGAAGGTATGCTAAGTGAAGTAAACCAGACAAACACAAATATTGTATGACCTCACGTGTGGAATCTAAAAAACAAACCAACCAAACAAAAACAGAATCTTAGATACAACAGAACAAACTAGTGATTGAGAGAGAGGAGGACAGCAGAGGAGTGATAAAGCAGGTGAAGGGGATTAAGAGGCACAAAACCCCAGTAATAAAACAAGTCCTTGGGGATGTAATATACAGCGTAAGAAATACAGTCAATAATGTTTTAATAGCTTTGTAGGGGGATAGACAGTTACTAGATTCATCATGGTGATCACTGAAAAATATATGAAATGTCAAATCACCATACAGCACACCTGAAATAAACATATTATACATCAACTATATTTAATTAAAAAAACTAGTTAAAGTGGAAATGAAACAAACTAAAATTACTTAGAAATGGTAATTATAGCAAAAGATAGTCAATTCAAAAGGAAGCTATAATAACCTTATATTTATATGGACCTAATAATACAAAATATAAAAGCAAAATTTAAAGAACTAAAAGGAGAAACAGAAAATCCATAATTATGAGTTGGAGATTTCTGACACATTTCTCAGTTACTGGTAAGGCAAGAATGTGAGGACTTGGGAAGCTACAGCTCAGTGCTCCGTGATGACCTTGAGGGGTGTGGCTAAGACTGCATGCTCCCAATGCTTGGGGTCTGGGTTTGATCCCTGGTCCCAGGGATGGAGGAGCCTTGTGGGCTGCCATCTATGGGGTCGCACAGAGTCAGACATGACTGAAGTGACTTAGCAGCAACCAGATCCTAAATGCCACAATCTAAGAGTTCGCATGTTACAACTAAGAGTTTGCATGCTAGAACAAAAGATCTTGCATGCTACAACTAAAGATCCCGTGTACTGCAACTAAGACCCAGCACAGCCAAATAAGTAACTAAAGTATTAAAAAAAAGAATGTAAAAATATAAATAAGGATGGAAAATATTTGAATAATACAGTCAGCTAACTAGTAACATAAATAACTAATTAACGTGTATGTGTGCTTAGTTGCTCAGTCGTGTCTGACTCTTTGCAACCCTATGGACTGTAGCCCACCAGGTTCCTCAGTCCATGGGGATTCTTCAGGCAAGAATACTGGAGTGGGTTGCCATGCCCTCCCCCAGGGGATCTTCCCAACCTGGGGGTCCCAACCCCAGGTCTCTTGCATTGCAGGCGGATTCTATACTGTTTGAACCACCAAGGAAGCCCAAGAATCCTGGAATGTCTCTAGGATCCCTTATCCAGGGGATCTTCCTGACCTAGGAATTGAACTGTGGTCTCCTGCATTGCAGGTGGATTCTTTACCAGCTGAGCTACATAGGAAGCCCACTAATTAACATAAATAACCAAATAACAGGTTAACCAAGCAACCTAACTGACAGGACATTATACCCCAAAAGCATAGAATACACACTCTTTTCAAATGTTTATGTAATGTACTGGGTGAAAAACCAATTCTCAATAAAGTACAAAGAACTGAAATAATAAAGAATATGTTCTCTAACCACATGGAATTTAAATAGAAATCAATAACAATAAATTAATTAAAAGACCCAGTGTTAAGAATTAAGTGGCATATATGCTAGTGGTAAAGAACCCACCTGCCAGTGCCGGAGACATGAGACACACAGGTTTGATCCCAGGGTCAGGAAGATCCCCTGGAGAAGGGCATGGCAACCCACTCCAGTGTTCTTGCCTAGAGAATCCCGAGGACAGAGAAGCCTGGTGGGTTACAGTCCATAGCATCGCACAAAGTCAGACACAACCGAAGTGACTTAGCACACATGTAGTGCACACATACTTGTAAATAACTCATATCAAAGAAATAAAATGTAAGTAAAAAAATTTTTAGAACTTAAAATTCATGAAAATATGAGATATACAAATATGTGAGATTTAACTAAATCAGCGCTCAAAGGGAAGTTTACAGCTATAAATGTTTATATTATAAGAAAGGTTACGTATCAATGAGTTAAGCTTCTATTTCAAAAAGCTAAGAAAAGAAGAGCAAACTAAACTCAAAGAAAGTAAAATTAAGGACACAACAGAGATGAGTAGACAAGTCAATGAAAACAGAAAATGGACATACAGTAGAGATATTAACAAAGTTAAAGGCTGATCCTTTGAAAAGATAATCCTTTAACAAGCCTGATTAAGAAATACAACCCCCACCCTACAATCTACAAGTATCAAGAATGAAAGAGGAGGTTTCATCATAGATCTTTCTCAGCATGGTGGTTGCCTGGCCCTCTGGGCCAGGTGTTCCTAAGACCGCCTCCTCTGGCTCCTGGGTGTCCTGTGATTAATCAGCGTCAGTCACCACGGGACCGTGGGGAGCTGCTGCCAGCGGCGGTGAAGAGACACAGTGAGAGGGCCTCAATGTGGGACAATATATTTGTAAAGATCCAAAAATAAATGAAGTTACACAAGAACCAGTTAACTGTACAAACTACACAGCTCATGATCAGATCAGAGTACAGTCATCTGATTTATAATAAAGGAACCCCTGTAATTCTTGGGCAGGAAGGGGACCATGGACTCTTCAATAAAACTGCAGGGAGTCAAACAGATATCCATATGTAATCATATACTTTATTCCAGATACAAAAATTAATGTTTAAGTTGAAACATCAAATTTTCAGAAGAACACAGAGGGGAATATCTTCAAAACTCTGGGATAAGTAAAGAGTTATTAAACAGAACACACAGTATTAATATAAAAGGTTGACACATATGACTTCATTAAAACAAAAAAATTTCTCCTCACCAACAGAAAACATTTCTTTTTCAAAAAGTGAAAAACAAATCCAGGAAGTGGAAAAAGATATATAAAACACATATGTCTGGATATTACTAGCAAGTAATATCCAGAATATATTTTTAAAAAATACTAAAAATCTATAACAAGTTTCATAATCCAATTTTAAAAATGGGTAAGACTTGAAAAATGGTAACACAGGCGTGCTGCAGTCCATGGGGTTGCAAAGAGTTGGACATGACTGGGTGACTGAACTGACTGAAGACTTGAAAAGCCATGTCACAAAAATGAATATATAAATATCAATAGGATATGAAAAGTTGTTGAATATTATTAGTTATCAGGAAAATGCAAGTTAAAACTAAAGATACTAAATCACCAATTGCTAAAATTAAAAAGACTGATACTACCTATCATTGTTGAGGAAAATGAGGCAAGTAGAACTCCTCTATGTTGTGAGACTGTAAAGCATTTTGAAAGATTATTTAGCATTATACTCTATCACCCGACAACTTCACACTTCAATATATAACCAAGAGAAATGAGTGGTACCAAAGATAGGTAATAGAATGTTCACAGTAGCAGTTTTCAGGATGACTCCCCTGGGGTCACTGCAGGCATTATCTGTCTGAAGATGCACTTACGCTAGGATTCAGCAATTTCAATCTAAGGTATAAACGCCAGAGAAATTCTTGAACATGTACACTGAGATATGTGTAAAAGAATGTTTACAGCAGTATTATTTGTAATGACTGAAAACTCGAAATGACCCAAATGTCCCTTACTGGTGAATGGATTTTTAAAATGTTACATGGTGAGCAGTTTTCCAAATTCAGTCTGGAAGCCTCTAGGGGGTTCTTAAAATTCTTCTGAAGGTCTATAAAGTCAAAATTATTTTCATGATCTAAAACATTATTTGCCTTTTTCATTCTCATTCTCTCACAGTAGAGTTTTCCAGATGCTATAAGAGTGATATCATCACTTTGACAGCTAATGGCATGTGTGCCAGTATATTCCTATGTTTTAAAACATTCTTAAGCTTTAATTTCTAATGTACTAACATGGATAATTCACATAAATAAAAAGCTTTCAGGTTAAGGATATAAAAGTTTCCTGATACCAAAAGTTTTGAGAACTATTGATCTATAATTGCTTCCTTTCCCTTCTCTTTCCAATACACTAGAAAGAAACCCAATCCAACTCTCTACATATTCTATACCTAAACTTGAGTAACTGAACATGGCAAACGTTCAAACTGATTCAGTTCAGTTCAGTCATCAGTCGTGTCCGACTCTTTGTGACCCCATGGACTATATAGTATGCCACGTTTCCCTGTCCACCACCAACTCTTGAAGCCTACACAAACTCATGCCCATTGAGTCAGTGAGGCCTTCCATTTCATCCTCTGTTGTCCCCTTCTCCTCCTGCCTTCAATCTTTCCCAGCATCAGAGTCTTTTCAAATGAGTCAGTTCTTCTCATCAGGTGGCCCAAGTATTGGAGTTTCAGCTTCAGCATCAGTCCTTCCAATGAACATTCAAGACTGATTTCCTTTAGGATGGCCTGGCTGATCTCCTTGCTGTCCAAGGGACTCTCAAGAGTCTTCTCCAACACCACAGTTCAAAAACATCAATTCTTTGGCACTCAGCTTTCTTTATAGTCCAATTCTTCACATCCATACATGACTACTGCAAGCAAAACGATAGCTTTGACTAGACAGGCCTTTGTTGGTGAAGTAATGTCTCTGCTTTTTAATATGCTGTCTAGGTTGGTCAGAGCTTTTCTTCCAAGGAGCAAGCATCTTTTAATTTCATGGCTGTAGTCACCATCTGCAGTGATTTTGGAGGCCCCCCCCAAATAAAGTCTGTTTCCATTGTTTCCCCATCTACTTGCCATAAAGGGATGGGACCAGATGTCATGATCTCTTAGTTTTCTGAATGTTGAGTTTTAAGCCAACTTTTCACTCTCCTCTTTCACTTTTAAGAGGCTCTTTAGTTCTTTGCTTTCTGCCATAAGTGTGGTGTCATCTGCCTATCTGAGGTTACTGATATTTCTCCCAGCAGTCTTGATTCCAGCTTGAGCTTCTTCCAGCCCAGCGTTTCTCATGATATACCCTGCATAGAAGTTAAGCAGGGTGACAATATACAGCCTTGATGTACTCCTTTTCCTATTTGGAACCAGTCTGTTGTTCCATGTCCAGTTCTAACTGTTGCTTCCTGACCTGCAGACAAATTTCTCAAGAGGCAGGTCAGGTGGTCTGGTATTCTCATCTCTTTCAGAATTTTCCACAGTTTATTGTGATCCACATAGTCAAAGGATTTGGCACAGTCAATAAAGCAGAAATAGATGTTTTTCTGGAACTCTTGCTTTTTCGATGAGCCAACGGATGTTGGCAATTTGGTCTCTCGTCCCTCTGCCTTTTCTAAAACCAGCTTGAACATCTGGAAGTTCATGGTTCATGTAATGTTGAAGCCTGGCTTGGAGAACTTTGAGCATTACTTACTGATTACTATAAACCATAAGACTGCCCCATATATTTCTAGCAACAAACATGGGATCTGAGCTGATCAGGGAGAAAAGAGATTTATTTTGGAATTCCTACCATCACATGAAAAGAGGCTGACTGAGTTCTTACTTGGTACCCAGAACATGTTTGCAAAATAAGAAAGGAAACAGATATAAGAGAAGAAGTCAATGGGCTTTAATTGGCTTTATAAGTACCAGAAAGCAGTTCTTTTTTCCCTGAAGGCTGGAAATAAAAGTCCATGATACCAAATGGCAAAGAAGTTGCTCTCTCTGGCCTGAAAGATACAGACAGAAGAAACTAACCAATTATACTTAACAGTTCTAAAAAATCAGGGCATGCTATTCATGTGTGAGTAGCTAGCAGTGAGATTAAGCTTCATACTAATTTAAAAGTGTCTTAATAATGAATTTCTTAAGCTATCCTGAGGGATTCCAGGATTTTGAGGTTTTCCCCATCAGGAAGCCCTGTCCTGCCATATTCTAAGTTAATTATCCTAGTGGAAAAAAAACTGAAGTGATGTCAGGGGACCAGGTATTTAATTCTAGCTCTGTCCTTTTTGGTGTGACATTGAATTTGTCATTTAAACACAATCTTTTCTTATTTTCCACATGCAGATAATTAAATAATTTAATGCCTGTCCTACTTCAGAGAAAGATGAAAGATCGGAATATTCTCCAATATATTTTGATGCCACTATGGTTGACAGAATTACTCCCTTAATCAACAATACTTTGACAAAATTCTTGTACACTTGTGATTTCACATGGCCTTCAAAACCTTGTGAGGGCTGACATTATCTTCTCCTTTGACAAACGAGGAAAACAAGCCTCAGAGAAGTTAAGAGTGGCAGAACAAGGCATGATTCTAGCCTTTGGGATGTTCTCTGCACACATTCTGTCAGGTAGCTGAGGAGGAAGGAAGCAATCTCTTCTTTCCAGAGCCCAGGAAGTGGCAACTTAAATTAATTTGACTGTATCAATAAATTTCAGCTAATTTTTTCACTGAAAATTTAGCAGATATTAAGTACCAAGGTTTACCAATTTTCTAAGGTGAAAAAACCCCCAACATGATTCCTGTCTTAGAGGAGCACAATCTAGAGATGGTTAGAAGTAGATCTTTACACAATAATCACAATTCCATGTCTATGGACTCAGATAGGGAAGACGAACCTGGAGCACACTGGTCAGGAGATAATGGGGCCATGTCAAAAGGACATATGAGACAACTGCAAGGGGCTTCTACTTGCCACATCTAGGGCAATTTGAACATCAAAACATAATGACAATAAGAAAAGTGAAAGTGAAGTCACTCAGTTGTGTCTGATTCTTTGCAACCCCATGGACTGTAGCCTACCAGGCTCCTCCATCCGTGGGATTTCTAGGCAAGAGTACTGGAGTAGGGTGCCATCGCCTTCTCCAGAGGATGTTCCCAACCCAGGGATCGAACCCGGGTCTCCCGCGTTGTAAGCAGATTTTTTTTTTTATCTTTTTTTTTACTGTCTGAGCCACCAGGGAAGTCCTGATAATAAGAAATTATTACTAAATAAGTAAGACTCAAGAGTTCATACTGATATAACTATATTTAAAAAAAATAGAAGAGAAGGAAAAACTCTTCATTACAGTAGAATCTCAACTAACACATGTGGAAGAAATGAGGGAATTAGAAAACAGCCATTTGGGCAATAACTGATTCAAGCATACTCATCAGTGGATGCTAAAACTATTAGGTGAAAGTTTAAGGAGAAACAGGATATTAATTGTCTCAACATATTTATCTACAAGACTATTAACTAATTATCTAATTACAAAGGAATGAAGTGAAGAAGTGTGGTAGATACTGCCTGAACCAAGTAATCCAAGTTACTATGTGCAGTTAGGACAAATGGTATCATGTATCCCCAAATACAATGGCTTGAAAAGACTGTCACTTGTAGACCCTTGCTGTCAAAAAAGCATAATCTGAATCTAATCATGAAGTAACATTATGCAAACCTTTTAACAGATGCACTTATGTCTATGGAGACATTTGCCCTTGTTTTTAGAAAACATACACTAAGGTCTTTGATAGTAAAGGGACATTATACATGCAAGTCATTGCCAAATGGTTCAGAAAAAATATGTATTATATATTGAGAGAGATTAATAATGCATATACGATAAAATGTTAATATTTGGAGAATCTTGGTGAAAGGTATAAGGGAGTTCTTTGTACTACTGTTGCAATTTTTCTGTAAAGCTGAAATTATGTTGAATTAAAAAATTACAAAAAGATTCATGAGTGTGATGCCAAAATATACACACATGGGGTTATAAGAACCTGGAGGAGGGAGTGACTAATTCTGCAAAGGAAGGCAAGGGAGCAAAGGAGATGGCTAAGAGAGACTTGTCAGGAAGATTTCAAAGTGATATTTTAACTAATCTTTTTTGGTTATGCCACATGGCTTGCAGGATCTCAGTTCCCCAGCCAGGGACTGAACCAAGACCCTGCAGTGAAAGCCTGGAATCCTAACACTAGGCCACCAGAGAACTCCCTTAACTAACCTTTGAAGAACTGATGGTTCTTACGTTAGAAAAGGTCAAGGGTGGAGGGCGAACAGACTATTTCAGACAGAGGAGACAGTATGTAGAAAGACACGGAACTAATATAACATAGTTATATGAGGACCTGTGGGTAGTTCCATGTGGCTTAAGTCCATAGGAAGGAGAAAAGATGCTGGTGGGGCCGCTTGAGAAGACTGAATGTGACATTTACGGAACTTTTCAGCTCTAACACAAAAGTATTCTGCCAACAGACAAAGGGGTAGGTACCATGACTCTACATACGGAAAAGATAATGATGAAGTTCACTCTAAAAGAAGAGGCACATCTAAGATAGGGTAGTAGCACATAAAGATGTACATAACTGGCCTCCTCTCCTTGACAAACTTGTGATATATGCACGTTATGTGTATACCTAATCTTATTTCCTTGGCCATTGTAACTATCAGTAATGTCACTAAAAGGCAGACAGCAACTGTTAAGACCAAGAATGGAGAAAGGAAGTAGTTGACAAATGAGTGCCCCCTAATGATAATTCCTTGAAGCAAAACTACTCCAAGGTTATTGAGCACCCTGCTATGAAAGTCAGGCCATACTACATGCAATGGTGGTATGGACACTCATTGTCATTAACTTACTGGTGTATAAGTATATACTGGCAGTCAAAACAATGGACTTTGAAGTCTTGCCTATGAAGCCTATATTATTATCTTTATTTATTAGGTAACTTAAACTTGAGTCACTTGGCCAAGGACTCAAGAAAGAAGCAGGACTGAAATTTAAATCCAGAATGTCTAAAGTCCTTGCTCTTTTCATCACATTAAAATTTCCTCTAACTCGAGATCTGTTCATTCACTCACTTGTTCATTCACTCCTCCAACAAACATTCTATATTGAAAATACATTATATGGTAGGCTCTATAGTATAATCCAGGGATATAAATAAATAAAAAGGTAATCTTAACTAATGACGAATGCTATGAAGAAAGTAAAACAGAGCAATGTGATAGAGGGTGACTGAGGTATGGTCAAGAAAGGCTCTTTGAGAAGATGACATTTGGACTGATTGTTATGACTGGAAGGAATCAGGCATGTAAGGATCTAGGGCAGAGTTCAGGCAGTGGAGACAGCAGGTGTAAAGGCCCCCCCCCAAAATAATGAACTTCACTTGTTTAAGAAACAACATGCCAGAGAAACTGCAGAAGGGTGAATGGAGGAAATCTTTTCCAGCATCAAGCTCTTTCCTAACGAGTCAGTTTTTGGCATCACGTGGCCCAAGTATTGGAGCTTTAGCATCAGTCCTTCCAATGAATATTCAGGACTGATTTCCTATAGGATTGACTGGTTGATCTCCTTGCTGTCCAAGGGACTTTCAAGAGTCTTCTTCAACAGCACAGTTCAAAAGCATCAATTCTTTGGCGCTCAGCCTTCTTTATGGTCCAATTCTCACATCCATACATGACTATTGGAAAAACCATAGCTTTGACTATATGGACCTTTATTGACAAAGTAATGTCTCTGCTTTTTAATATGCTGTCTAGGTTTGTCATAGCTTTTCTTTCAAGGAGCAAACAGTGACCATCTGCAGTGATTTTGAGCAGAAGAATATAAAGTCTGTCCCTGTTTCCATTTTTTCCCCATCTACTTGCCATGAAGTGATGGGACCAGATGCCATGATCTTAGTTTTCTCAATGTAAGTGTTAAGCCAGCTTTTTCACTCTCCTCTTTCACCTTCATCAA
Organism: Redunca redunca; assembly: GCA_006410935.1. NCBI lineage: Eukaryota > Metazoa > Chordata > Mammalia > Artiodactyla > Bovidae > Redunca > Redunca redunca. Next base: position 38,483 of record SJYQ01008119.1, read on the forward strand.
GAGGTTGTTTAGTTCTTCTTTACTTTCTGCCATTAGAGTGGTGTCATCTGCATATCTGAGGTTACTGATATCTCTCCCGGCAATCTCGATTCCAGCTTGTACTTCTTCCAGCCCGGCATTTCACATGATGTACTCTGCATATAAGTTAAATAAGTAGGGTGACACTATGCAGCCTTGATGTACTCCTTTCCTAATTTTGAATCAGTCCATTGTTCCATGTCTGGTTTTAACTGTTGCTTCTTGACCTGCATACAGGTTTTGCAGGAGGCAGGTAAGGTGGTCTGGTATTCTCATTTCTTTAAGAATTTTCCAGTTTGTTGTAATCCACACAAAGGCTTTGATGCAGTCAATAAAGCAGACGTAGATGTTTTTCTGGAGAAGGCAATGGCAACCCACTCCAGTACTCTTGCCTGGAAAATCCCATTGACAGAGGAGCCTGGTAGGCTGCAGTCCATGGGGTCACGAAGAGTCGGACACAACTGAGTGACTTCACTTTCACTTTTCTCTTTCATGCATTGGAGAAGGAAATGGCAACCCACTCCAGTGTTCTTGCCTGGAGAATCCCAGGGATGGGGGAGTCTGGTGGGCTGCTGTCTCTGGGGTCGCACAGAGTTGGACATGACTGAAGTGACTTAAAGTGACTGAAGTAGTAGTAGTAGATGTTTTTCTGGAATGCTCTTGCTTTTTCTATGATCCAACGGATGTTGGCAATTCGATCTCTGGTCCCTCTGCCTTTTCTAAATCCAGCTTGTACACCTGGAAGTTCTTGGTCATGTACTGTTGAAGCCTAGCTTGAAAGATTTTGAGCATTAGCTACAGAGTGTGCAAAATAAGTACAATTGTACCATGGTTTGAACATTTTTTGGCATTGCCTTTCCTCGGGATTGGAATGAAAACTGATCTTTTCCAGTCTTGTGGCCACTGCTGAGTTTTCCAAATTTGCTGGCACCTTGAGTGCAACACTTTAACAGCATCATCTTTTAAGACTTTAAACAGCTCAGCTGGAATTCCATCACCTCCACTAACTTTGTTCATAGTGATGCTTCCCAAGGCCACTTGACTTTACATTCCAGGATGTCTGGCTCTAGGTGAGTGATCATACCGTCACCGTTATCTGGGTCATTAAGACCTTTTTTGTATAATTCTGTGTATTCTTGCCACCTCTTCTTAGTATCTTCTGCTTCTGTTAGGTCCATACCATTTCTGTCTTTTATTGTGCCCATCTTTGCATGAAATTTCCCTTGGTAGCTCTAACTTTCTTGAAGAGATCTCCAATCTTTCCCATTTTATTGTTTTCCTCTATTTCTTTACATTGTTCACTTAAGGCTTTCTTATGCCTCCTTGCTATTCCAAAGATGTCTACACATTAATTTTGCACTTACAGGGCAAAAGGGATTTTGCAGATGTAATAAGGTTGAACTCGTAAAATATCACAGATTATTCAAGTGGGTTCAATATCATTGTGTGAATCCTTACAGACTGAGAGCATTCTCCAGCTAGAAGCCTGAGAGAAGCAGCAAGGGAAAGCAGAGAGAAGGACTCAACCTACTGTTGCTGACTTTGAAGATGAAAGAGGCCACAGGTCAGGAAACGTGAGCAGCCTCTTGAATCTGAGCCAACAGTCAGCAGGAAATGGAGACCCCAAGCCTACAACTGCATGGAATTGAATCCTCCACCAACTTGAATGCACCTGAAAGTGATTCTTCCTCTGAGCCTCCAGCTAAGAGTTCAGGCTGGCCAACAGCTTGAGACTGGAGCAGAGAAACCAGTGACCTCACTCAGACTTTTGACTTACAGAACTGTGATAATAAATATATGTTCTTTTAAGCCACTTGCAGCAACAATAGAAAATTAATACACGGCTGAATTCAGAGACGTGGGGCATTAGCTGCAAGGGAGATGCTATATCCAGGGAGGACTTTAAAAGATCACAGAGACAGAACATGTTTGTATGCTAATGAGGGTGCTTCAGAAAGGAGGGGTTTGTAAAGGAAACAAGTGAGGTAGATGAAAGAGAGGCAAGAAGGATGCAACTGAGAACAAGTGGAGGGGCTAGCCTTTGACAGGAGTAGGGACTTCTCATCTATTTTAAGAACAAGACAGGTACCATAAATTGTGCTGTGGCCTCTATGTATGTATGTGTTTCTGTGTGTATGTGTGTGTGTGTGTGTGCACACTAAGTCGCTTCAGTCGTGTCTGGCTCTTTGCGACCCTATGGACTGTAGCCTGCCAGGATCCTCTATCCACAGGATACTTTAGGCAAGAACACTAGAATGGGTTGCCATGCTCTCCTCCAGGGGACCTTCCTTACCCAGGGATTGAACCTGCATCTTCTGTGTCCTGCATTGGCAAGTGGATTCTTTACCACTAGCTCTACCTGGGAAGCTCCTGGCCTCTCTATGCTGCTCTGCAAAAGCCTGCTTCTGGGCAATCAGTGGTGATACTGGACCCTTCCCTTTGATTATGTTCTGTTGGCTCCTTAAGTGTAATCCATTCAAATCCAAGACCTGTTTGGAATGTGGATGTAGGTGTGCACCTGATTTTTTTTTAGGACTTCATAGTTAATCATTCTCATTTAATATAAATCAGTGGCTAACACTTGTGCTTTGGAGTCGTAAAGACTTGGATTTAAATTGTACCTGTACCATACATGAATTTTATGACACTCGGCAAGTCACAAACATGCTGGGCATTTTTTCTAAAAGTTGGGATTAATAATATTTATTCCAACCCTGAAAGAGTTAGAATAATATAAACTATCTTGTATAGTGCCTATCACATAGCAGATGCTCAGTAAATGGTAGCTACCATAATTATTCTCCTACGTAGCTGTTCTTTTATATGTCAACAGTTTTCTTTTAAGGTGCAAAAATATTGGCAAACAATACACTGAGTGATAGATTCTAGGAAAAGACTGGCATGACTGAATGTCAGACTTAGTGAAAAGTGCGTGGGCTTTGATATCAGGACAACTTGGTTTCGATCTTGAGTCTGCCATATGTGTAAGTGGTATGACTTTGTATAAATCATTTAACATTTTTGGGCCTACTGTCTTCTCTGGAAGATGGAGGTAATCTCATTCACAGCATTGTCTGAAAATTATATGAGAAGTTAGAATAAAGTGCCCAAGACATAGGAGTGCAACAACCAATGTTTATTTCCTCAGTTCTCTTAAGCCTCAGAGCAAACAAACATATACATGTCCTCATTAACTTTCTCTTGAGTTCTTAGACTTTTGATGAAATAAAGTATTTTTTTTTTAATTACAAGCATTACTCTAGAAGAAAAGTGACAGTAAAAGCAGATTAAGAACTCAGGTCTCTTCATTCCTTGTCCAGTACTCTTTCCCCACTCATGTGGGAGCATTCTCTTAGACAAACACAGTATATTGAATCTGTATCTACTCTTATTGCTTGACCTCTTGGTTCTGCCTGTTTCTTTTCAAACTCTTAGGTGTTCCAAACTTTAATGTGCAGGATAGCTTCATCAGTCTATTAGTATTTTGGCTATATACTACATTAATATAACTTCTCATCTTGGGGGAATAGGAGAAGAAGCTGTTCATTCTCTAACCATTTTAAGTCTTGCCTTTCCAACTAGCTATATAATTTAACCACAGCATACTTTCTAGTGCTAGGAGTACCATACTCATTTAAAACCTGCAATAGCAGGTTCACTGGACCCATACTAGTAGATCTATTTAATAAATCAAAATCCTGGGTTCTAGCAGGAAAAAAAAAATAGACCAATTATTACCTAACTTAAGAATAAATAAGATAAAGCAAATATAAAAACAAGATGTAACAATGGGCAAAAAATGATGGACTCAAAATCAACTAAAACAAGAGACAACTTTGTACTTTTATGCAAGTAAATCTGAAAATCCAGATGGAGTGGATAACTTCCTGGGAAAATGAAGTTTACCAAAATTGACTCTGGTGAAAACAGAAAGCTTAAACAGGCCAATTCTGATGGAAGAGTAAAGTTATCAAGGAATGACCACACAATGAAACAGCAGGCCCAGATGGCTTCACAGGTGCATTCTAGCAAACCTTTAGAAGGCAGACAGTCTCAAGGGTACCTAAGCTGCTTCAGAGAACAGAAAATGAAAGAAATTCCTTCATTCTTATTATGAAGCAAAAATCACAGTGACACTTATTATATGAAAAAAGCAGCAAAAAATAAGAAAATTACACGTATAATTTAAGAATATTGAAGCAAAAAGCCTAAATAAAGTACTAGTGATCAGATTCTAACATCATAGTAAGAAAATGATACAACCTTGAGTAAAGTGACAAAATTGGAATATGGCTGATAGATGAAAACATTATTATCAATGTTAAAAATGTATATAAAGACAGAGTCAGCTAGGGTAAAAAAATGTTAATTGGTGCAACTGGGGAAAGAGATTCTTTGTACCATTCTTTCAATTTCTATGAACTTATATTATACCTAGGCAGAAAGTTAAGAGACCATACCATGACCAAACTGGGTTTATAAGAAAACACCAAGATATTTTAACAATAGGAAGTCAATTAACAGACTATAGTCATATGATGCCTATATCCATAAATACAGAAAAAGCATTTGAGAAAATTTAACACTCAAAAAAAGTAAGAAGAGTTGGCTACTTCCTTAATAGGATAAATACATATACATAAATCCTAAAGCCAATTTCTTAATGGAGAAACACAAGAGACATTCCTATTAAGGAAAGGAAAAAGGATCCCTACTATATCTTCTCTAATATTTTGGGCTCCAAAATTACCACAGATGGTGCCTGCAGCCATGAAATTAAAAGACACTTGCTCCTTGGAAGAAAAGCTCTGACCAACCTAGACAGCATATTAAAAAGCAGAGACATTACTTTGCCAACAAAGGTCTGTCTAGTCAAGGCTATGGTTTTTCCAGTGGTCATGTATGGATGTGAGATTTGGGCTATAAAGAAAGCTGAGCACCGAAGAATGATGCTTTTGAACTGTGTTGCTGGAGGAGACTCTTGAGAGTCCCTTGGACTGCAAGGAGATCCGACTAGTCCCTCCTAAAGGAAATCAGTCCTGAATATTCACTGGAGGGACTGATGTTGAAGCTGAAGCTCCAGTACTTTGGACACCTGATGCAAAGAACTGACTCATCTGAAAAGACCCTGATGCTGGGAAAGACTGAAGGCTGGAGAAGGGGACAACAGGATGAGATGGTTGGATGGCATCACCGACTCAATGGACATGAGTTTGAGTAAACTTGGGGAGCTGGTGATGGACAGGGAGGCCTGGCATGCTGCAGTCCATGGGGTTGCAAAGACTTGGACATGACTGAGCGACTGAACTGAACTGAACAAGAAATATGTAACATCTTCACGAGAAAATCAGAAAACACTCTGAAAAACACAAAAGAAGACTTGAAGAAATAAAAAGACATTTTGGTCTTGCATGTCTCAGTATTATCAAGCTGTTAGTTCTTGATAAATTAATTTACAAACTGAATGCAATCTCAGTAAAAATACCAAGAAGACTTCCTCCCCACCACTGAAGCAGGACAAATTGATATTAAAGTTCATATGAAAAAAAAAACCCCATGAGAATACTGCTAAGACACAATGAAAAGGAAGAACTATAAGAAGAGACTAGCTTTAGCAGATATTAAAACAAACTACGAAGCTTCTATAATTAAAACCATGGTGCCAGTGCATAAATAGACAGGCAGAGCCAACTATACACATAAATATGGTATATAGCAAAGCTGGTATATCTCTGATTACTGGGGCAAAAATGGAGATTTTAATAAGTGATGGTGGAACAATGAATGGCCATTTGGAAAAAGGTAAAATTGGATCTATTTCTTATACCATGAGTGAGTGAAGTTGCTCAGTCGTGTCTGACTCTTTGCGACCCCATGAACTGTAGCCTACCAGGCTCCTCCATCCAAGGGATTTTCCAGGCAAGAATACTGGAGTGGGTTGCCATTTCCTTCTCCAGGAGATCTTCCTGACCCAGGGATTGAACCCAGGTCTCCCACATTGTAGGCAGACGCTTTACCATCTGAGCCACCAGGGAAGTCCATAGACAAGAATAAACTCTAAGTGCAGAGATCTAACTATAAAAATGAAACTATACAAGTACTCAAGGAAAACATGCATGAATTCTTTTTTTAAAATTAGTTTTTATTGAAGTATAGTTGCTTTACAATGTTGTATTCATTTCTGCTGTACAACAAGATGAATCAGCTATACATATATTTATCCACTCTTCTTAGATTTGATTTCCATCCCATTTAGGTCAGCACAGAGCACTGAGTGGAGTTCCTTGTGCTATACAATAGGTTCTCATCAGTTATCTACTTTATATGTCAATCTGAATCTCCCAATTCCTCTCTCACCTCCTTGGTAACAATGAGTTTGTTTTCTAGATCTGTGACTATTTCTGGCTTCAAATAAGTTCATCTGTATCATTTTTCTAGGTTCCACATATAAGCAACATTATACAATATTTGTCCTTCTTTTTCTGACTTACTTCACTCAGTATGACAATCTCTAGATTTATTGGGAATTCTTATAATAAAAGGTTGAAAAACTAACTGCAAAATAAAATTTGTGATATCAAAGAACATAAGCAAAGTACAAATTGGGAGGAATTTTTTATAATATGTATCACAATAAAAGTCAATATACTTAACACAAAAAAGACGTTTTCAAACTGAGGGGAACAGAAGACCAAAAATCCTACAGGTAAATGAGCAAAAGAAACAAACACATGACACACACACACACACACACACACACAAGAAATAGGTTTTATGCATGTGAAAAAAGGCTGAGCTTCACTCAGAAAGAGAAACACAAATCAAAACTAATGAGAAACCATTTCTCAGCCATAAGATTGGCATAGAAAGTCTAAAGCTTAACAATACAGTCTATTGTGGAGGCCACTGGAAAACAGGTATTCCTGCATTGCTAGTGGGAATGAAGAAGGGTTATCAACTCTATAAAGGGGAATCTAGCAATACCTAACAAGATTATACTTGTCTTTACCCTTTGACCTAACCTGCACAGTGCAGGAACTGGCCGAGAGAAGCTACCCCACATCCAAGGTCAGGGGCGGTGGCTGTGCTTTGCTGGAGCAGCCATGAAGAGATACTCCACGTCCAAGGTAAGAGAAACCCAAGTAAGATGTCAGGCTCTGAGAGAGGGCATCAGAGGGCAGACAGACTGAAACCACAATCACAGACAACAGGCCAATCTGATCACACAGACCACAGCTTGTGTAACTCAATGAAACTAAGCCATGCCATCTGGGGCCTCCCAAGACAGTGGGTTATGGTGGAGAGGTCTCACAGAGTGTGGTCCACTGAAGAAGGGAATGGCAAACCACTTCAGTATTCTTGCCTTGAGAACCCCATGAAGAGTATGAAAAGGCAAAAAGACAGGACACCGAAAGATGAACTCCCCAGGTTGGTAGGTGCCCAATATGCTACTGGAGCTCAGTGGAGAAATAACTCCAGAAAGAACGAAGAGATGGAGCCAAAGCAAAAACAATACGCAGCTGTGGATGTGACTGGTGACAGAAGCAAGGTCCAATGCTGTAAAGAGCAATATTGCATAGGAACCTGGAATGATAGGTCCATGAATCAGGGCAAATTGGAAGTGGTCAAATAAGAGATGGCAAGAGTGAATGTTGACATTCTAGGAATCAGTGAACTAAGATGAACCGGAATGAGTGAATTTAACTCAGATGACCATTACATCTACTACTGCGGGCAGGAATCCCTCAGAAGAAATGGAGTAGCCATCATGGTCAACAGAAGAGTCCAAAATACAGTACTTGGATGCAATCTCAAAAATGACAGAATGATCTCTGTTTGTTTCCAAGGCAAACCATTCAATATCACAGTAATCCAAGTCTATGCCCCAACCAGTAATGCTGAAGAAGCTAAAACTGAATGGGTTTTATGAAGACCTATAAGACCTTCTAGAACTAACACCCCAAAAAGATGTCCTTTTCATTATAGGGGACTGGAATGCAAAAGTAGGAAGTCAAGAAACACCTGGAGTAATGGGCAAATTTGGCCTTGGAGTAAAGAATGAAGTAGGGCAAAGGCTAACAGAGTTTTACGAAGAGAACACACTGGTCATAGCAAATATCCTCTTCCAACAACACAAGAGAAGACTCTACACATGGACATCACCAGATGGCCATCACCGAATCAGATTTTGATTATATTCTTTGCAGCCAAAGATGGAGAAGCTTTATACAGTCAGCAAAAACAAGACCGGGAGCTGACTGTGGCTCAGATCATGAACTCCTTATTGCCAAATTCAGACTTAAATTGAAGAAAGTGGGGAAAACCACTAAACCATTCAGGTATGACCTAAATCAAATCCCTTATGATTATACAGTAGAAGTGAGAAATAGATTTAAGGGACTAGATCTGATAGACAGAGTGCCTGATGAACCATGGACGAAGGTTTGTGACATTGTACAGGAAACAGGGATCAAGACCACCCCCAAGAAAAAGAAATGCAGAAAAGCAAAATGGCTGTCTGGGGAGGCCTTACAAATAGCTGTGAGAAGGGAAGCAAAAGGCAAAGGAGAAAAGGAAAGATATACCCATTTGAATGCAGAGTTCCAAAGAATAGCAAGGAGAGCTAAGAAAGCCTTCCTCAGCAATCAATGCAAAGAAATAGAGGAAAACAACAGAATGGGAAAGACTAGAGATCTCTTCAAAAAATTTAGATACACCAAGGGAACTTTTCATGCAAAGATGGGCTCAACAAAGGACAGAAATGGTATGGACCAGACAGAAGGAGAAGAGATGGGAAGAATACACAGAAGAACTGTACAAAAAAGATCTTCATGACCCAGATAATCATGATGGTGTGATCACTCACCTAGAGCCAGACATCCTGGAATGTGAAATCAAGTGGGCCTTAGGAAGCATCACTATGAACAAAGCTAGTGGAGGTGATGGAATTCCAGTGGAGCTATTTCAAATCCTAAAAGATGATGCTATGAAAGTGCTGCAACTCAATATGCCAGCAAATTTGGAAAACTCAGCAGTGGCCACAGGACTGGAAAAGGTCAGTTTTCATTCCAATCCCAAAGAAAGGCAATGCCAAAGAATGCTCAAACTATCGCACAATTGCACTCATCTCACATGCTAGTAAAGTAATGCTCAAAATTCTCCAAGCCAGGCTTCAAAAATACGTGAACTTACTTAGAGATGTTCAAGCTGGTTTTAGAAAAGGCAGAGGAACCAGAGATCATGTTGCCAACATCAGCTGGATCATTGAAAAAGCAAGAGAGTTCCAGAAAAACCTCTATTTCTGCTTTATTGACTATGCCAAAGTCATTGACTGTATGGATCACAATAAACTGTGGAAAATTCTGAAAGAGATGGGAATACCAGACCACCTGACCTGCCTTTGAGAAACCTGTATGCAGGTCAGGAAGCAACAGTTAGAACTGGACATGGAACAACAGACTGGTTCCAAATAGGAAAAGGAGTACGTCAAGGCTGTATATTATCACCCTGCTTATTTAACTTATATGCAGAGTACATCATGAGAAACCCTGAGCTGGAGGAAGCACAAGCTGGAATCAAGACTGCCGGGAGAAATATCAGTAACCTCAGATATGCAGATGACACCACCCTTATGGCAGAAAGTGAAGAACTAAAGAGCCTCTTGATGAAAGTGAAAGAGGAGAGCGAAAAAGTTGGCTTAAAGCTCAACATTCAGAAAACAAAGATCATGGCATCCGGTCCCATCACTTCATGGGAAATAAATGGGGAAACAGTGGAAACAGTGTCAGACTTTATTTTTTTGGGGTCCAAATCATTGCAGATGGTGACTGCAGCCATGAAATTAAAAGACGCTTACTCCTTGGAAGGAAAGTTATGACCAACCTATTAAAAAGCAGAGACATTACTTTGTTAACAAAGGTCCGTCTAGTCAAGGCTATGGTTTTTCCAGTAGTCATGTATGGATGTGAGAGTTGGACTATAAGGAAAGCTGAGTGCCAAAGAACTGATGTTTTTGAACTGTGGTGTTGGAGAAGACTCTTGAGAGTCCCTTGGACTGCAAGGAGATCCAACCAGTCCATCCTAAAGGAAATCAGTCCTAGGTATTCATTGGAAGGACTGATGTTGAAGCTGAAACTCCAGTACTTTGGCCACCTGATGCGAAGAACTGACTCATCTGAAAAGACCCTGATGCTGGGAAAAATTGAGGGCAGGAGGAGAAGGGGACGACAAAGGATGAGATGGTTGGATGGCATCACTGACTCAATGGACATGCCGCTCCTGCTGCTGCTAATTTGCTTCAGTTGTGTCCAACTCCGTGCAACCCCATAGACGGCAGCCCACCAGGCTCCCCCGTCCCTGGGATTCTCCAGGCAAGAATACTAGAATGGGTTGCCATTTCCTCCTCCAATGCATGAAAGTGAAAAGTGAAAGTGAAGTTGTTAAGTCGTGTCCCACTCATAGCGACCCCATGGACTGCAGCCCATCAGGCTCCTCTGTCCATGGGATTTTCCAGGCAAGAGTACTGGAGTGGGGTGCCACTACCTTCTCCCAATGGATATGAGTTTGGGTAAATTCTGGGAGCTGGTGATGGATAGGGAGACCTTGCATGCTGTGGTTCATGGGGTCGCACAGAGTCAGACACAACTGAGCGACTGAACTGAACTTTGACCTAACAATACCAGTTCTTTGAAAATTTACTCTGAAGATAGGATTCCAAAATATGAAAATACATGTTAATAAGTTTATTAATTGTAGCAATATTTGTAATGACGAAATACTGAAAACTATCTGGTGCCCAAACAAAGGATACGGGCTCAGTAAACTATGATGGATATACACAATGGCGAATTCTACAGCCTAAAATAAAGCAAGCAAAGCACAAAAGACAATAAAGTATGCTACCTTTTTATTCAAAGGTAGGAAAACATACTGTACCTGCTTACTTTATGATACACTGGAAATATAAACCAGAAAGCAATGAAAGTGACTAAGTACTTACAAGAATAGTGGTGGTGGAGGGAACAGGTTGGAAGGAAAGGGACAAGAGGACAATGCTTTCAGTAAACTTTTTTGTATAGTGTTGACTCTTAGAAGCAAGTTAATTTGGTGTATTTCAAAGTATAAAATTAAGTCAACAAAGATGGGGAAAAAAATGAAACCCCAAAATGAAGGTAAATGGAATTAATGAACCCATACTTTAAACCTATACTTTAAATAAACAAAGTAGTTTTTTTAGTAGTTTTTTAGTAGTTAGTTTTTTTTTTTTAGTAGTAGTTTTTTAGTAGTTTTTTTTTTTTCTTCTCCTTCATAGTGGTGTGTATAGCAATACTGAAATTATTTTATGAGGAGTACAGGACTGATGTTGGTAGGAACCAAAGTTCTTACTATGGAAAAAGAGATATTCAAAACTATTTCACCAACCTGTAAATGCTGGGAATGTTCCCAGACAGCTGTTGGAGAGTTTCTCTTCTCTATCCACACTAATGCTCCCCAAGATAAGTGGATGGTAAGCTTTCACCTGCATCAAAATCACCTGCAGGGCTTTTTACAACACAGATTGCTATGTCCCAGTCTCTGAGTTTCTGATTCAGTAGGTTGGGAATTTGCTTTTCTAACAAGGTCTCAGGTGATGCTAATGCTGCTGGTTTGTGGACCACACTCAGAACACAGCCCTATTTTTTAAAAAAAGAACACAACCTCATATGACTTCATCTAGCCTCATGGCTTTAAATTCCATCTATAATTAACTTCTGCATTTATACCATTATTTCAGAAATTTTCAGAATCTTGTTTCAATAAAATTTCTCACTTAAAACTCCATTAGGAGTTTATCAATGAAAACATTAATATGTCTTGAACCAAACTCCTGATTCTCTCACCTCTTGCCCTCAAACTTGCTTGTCTCTTTCCTACCTCATTCTATCCTCTCAAATGACTCAGGCTAAAAAGCCTGGCGTCATCCTGGACTCCTATGTTTTTCTCATATCCCATTCATATCAGCAGTAAATCCCATCACCACTAACTTGAAAATACATCCACAATCAGACCATTTCTCACCATTCCTCTCCTACATCCTAGGTCTAAGTCACCAATATCGTTAACTTGGGTTATTGCAATAGCCTCCTACATGGCTGTTCCTGTCCCTCTAGTCTAATTTCAACATAGCTACCGGAGTGATCATCAGATATCATTTTTATGCTCGAAAACTCCAATAGCATCCCATTTTAGATGGAGTTAAAGCCAAGTCCTTATGCAGACCTACTGAACCCTATAAGACCTGATTCCTCATTATTCCTCTGACCTAATTTGCTACCACTCTCCTTTGATTACTTTAACAATATTGTAGTTCTTGCTGTATACACTAAGCTAGTGATTCTCAAACTTTTTAATCTCAGGACAACTTTACATTCTTAAAATTTATGGAGAGTTGAAAAAAGCTTTTGTTTATGTGTTTGCTGCTCAGCTGTTTAGTCGTATCTGACTCTCTGCGACCCCATGGACTTGTAGCTCACCAGGCTCCTCTGTCCATGAGATTCTCCAGGAAAGAATACTGGAGTGGGTTGCCATTTCCTTCTCCAGGTGATCCTCCCAACCCAGGGATCGAATCCAGGTCTCCTGCACTGCAGGTGGTCTCCTGCATTGCAGGTGGCTTCTTTATAGACTGAGCCACCGGGGAACCCCGTTTATGTGTGTATTACCTATCAATATTTATTCTATTAGAAATGGAAGACAAATTAAAAAATTTAAATCAACAAAAGCATGTTAATACAACATATTTCAATGAAAATAACTATATTTTTAAAAGGAAAAAAAATTCATTGAGTATGGTATTGTTTTATATTTTCAGAAAACTCTTTAATATCTGACCTAATAGCAGACAGCTGGATTCTCTGCTTCTGCATTTAATGGCCAGAGTACATCATGAGAAACGCTGGACTGGAAGAAACACAAGCTGGAATCAAGATTGCTGGGAGAAATATCAATAACCTCAGATATGCAGATGACACCACCCTTATGGCAGAAAGTGAAGAGGAACTAAAAAGCCTCTTGATGAGTTAAAGAGGAGAGTGAAAAAGTTGGCCTAAAGCTCAACATTCAGAAAACTAAGATCATGGTGTTCAGCAAATAGCAAATAGATGGGAAACCATGGAAACAGTGACTGACTTTATGTTTTGGGGTTCCAAAATCACTGCAGATGGTGACTGCAGCCATGAAATTAAAAGACGCTTACTCCTTGGAAGAAAAATTATGACCAACCTAGATAGTATATTCAAAAGCAGAGACATTACNCACCATTCCTCTCCTACATCCTAGGTCTAAGTCACCAATATCGTTAACTTGGGTTATTGCAATAGCCTCCTACATGGCTGTTCCTGTCCCTCTAGTCTAATTTCAACATAGCTACCGGAGTGATCATCAGATATCATTTTTATGCTCGAAAACTCCAATAGCATCCCATTTTAGATGGAGTTAAAGCCAAGTCCTTATGCAGACCTACTGAACCCTATAAGACCTGATTCCTCATTATTCCTCTGACCTAATTTGCTACCACTCTCCTTTGATTACTTTAACAATATTGTAGTTCTTGCTGTATACACTAAGCTAGTGATTCTCAAACTTTTTAATCTCAGGACAACTTTACATTCTTAAAATTTATGGAGAGTTGAAAAAAGCTTTTGTTTATGTGTTTGCTGCTCAGCTGTTTAGTCGTATCTGACTCTCTGCGACCCCATGGACTTGTAGCTCACCAGGCTCCTCTGTCCATGAGATTCTCCAGGAAAGAATACTGGAGTGGGTTGCCATTTCCTTCTCCAGGTGATCCTCCCAACCCAGGGATCGAATCCAGGTCTCCTGCACTGCAGGTGGTCTCCTGCATTGCAGGTGGCTTCTTTATAGACTGAGCCACCGGGGAACCCCGTTTATGTGTGTATTACCTATCAATATTTATTCTATTAGAAATGGAAGACAAATTAAAAAATTTAAATCAACAAAAGCATGTTAATACAACATATTTCAATGAAAATAACTATATTTTTAAAAGGAAAAAAAATTCATTGAGTATGGTATTGTTTTATATTTTCAGAAAACTCTTTAATATCTGACCTAATAGCAGACAGCTGGATTCTCTGCTTCTGCATTTAATGGCCAGAGTACATCATGAGAAACGCTGGACTGGAAGAAACACAAGCTGGAATCAAGATTGCTGGGAGAAATATCAATAACCTCAGATATGCAGATGACACCACCCTTATGGCAGAAAGTGAAGAGGAACTAAAAAGCCTCTTGATGAGTTAAAGAGGAGAGTGAAAAAGTTGGCCTAAAGCTCAACATTCAGAAAACTAAGATCATGGTGTTCAGCAAATAGCAAATAGATGGGAAACCATGGAAACAGTGACTGACTTTATGTTTTGGGGTTCCAAAATCACTGCAGATGGTGACTGCAGCCATGAAATTAAAAGACGCTTACTCCTTGGAAGAAAAATTATGACCAACCTAGATAGTATATTCAAAAGCAGAGACATTACTTTGCCGACTAAGGTCCGCCTAGTCAAGGCTATGGTTTTTCCTGTGGTCATGGATGGATGTGAGAGTTAGACTGTGAAGAAGGCTGAGCGCCAAAGAATTGATGCTTGAACTGTGGTGTTGGAGAAGACTCTTGAGAGTCCCTTGGACTGCAAGGAGATCCAACCAGTCCATTCTGAAGGAGATCAGCCCTGGGATTTCTTTGGAAGGAATGATGGTAAAGCTGAAACTCCAGTACTNTGTTAAAGCTGAAACTCCAGTACTTTGGCCACCTCATGCGAAGAGTTCACTCATTAGAAAAGACTCTGATGCTGGGAGGGGTTGGGGACAGGAGGAGAAGCGGACGACCGTGGATGAGATGGCTGGATGGCATCACTGACTCGATGGACGTGAGTCTGAGTGAACTCCGGGAGATGGTGATGGACAGGGAGGCCTGGCGTGCTGCGATTCATGGGGTCACAAAGAGTCGGACATGACTGAGTGACTGAACTGAACTGATGCATCATTTTGGTTGAAATACATGAAACATACAAAGAAAATCCAGATTCATGGAGACGTAGTTGGAAAAATTTTAAATAAAATTATCAGATAATTGTGGATATCTCCCTCTGATACTATGTTAAAACTCAGTAAATTTCCTAAATATTAGTTGAAACATAGAATCTGAGGCCATACAGTGAATTTTTCATATTCTGTTAATGTTAAAAACCATTGGTCAATCTCACACTTTGAATGGGTCTTTTATCTACAAATGATTTTGTAACATGTTTTGGTCATTTGGAAAATATTGTTTCACTGAATTATGCAGATTTTCCAATGTTGACACATTTCATCATGCAATATCAAAAATTCACAGTAGTTGCTATCATTATAATCCCATCAGAAAAGTCTGCATGCTGCTGCTGCTAAGTTGCGTCAGTTGTGTCCGACTTTGCGAGACCCCAGAGACAGCAGCCCAACAGGCTCCTCTGTCCCTGGGATTCTCCAGGCAAGAATAGTGGAGTGGGTTGCCATTTTCTTCTCCAATGAATGAAACTGAAAAGTGAAAGTGAAGTCGCTCAGTCATGTCTGACTCTTAGCGACCCCATGGACTATAGCCTACCAGGCTCCTCCATCCATGGGATTCTCCAGGCAAGAATACTGGAGCGGGTTGCCATTTCCTTCTCCAAAAGTCTGTTTAAGTACTAGCAAACTGTTGAGATACAGTGGCAGATATAACTTTTCCAAAATTCTAATATTCATTCGAATTTTAGCATTGTTGGCAAATGCTATTAGTTTTTTTCCTTGAAGTGACAAGCTCACTTCACTAATTTTTGGGAAAATGTCTGCCAGATACCAAATCTGAATAACCAGTCTTCCAGTCATTCTTTTAAGTGAAAATGGTGTTCAGTTAAAAAGTGGCTGACAGGTCAATTATACAAGCACTTTTTCTTGAGACAACCACAGTACTTCAGTATGCAGCAAATTATTTTATCCATACTTCTCATTTCCTCATGAAGAATCTTAAAAAGATTGAAATCTAACAAAATCAAATTTGGTAAAATTTATATATGTATATGATATAAATAAATTTTGCCAGTTAAGCAAGGACACTCTTAAGTGAACCTGGATTATTTTTCCCCCTTGCAACACATGTAGTAACATTAGTGTTACTATAGCTTAGTGTCATTGCTTTTATTTGTGCCAAAGTGCTAGCGGTTGTATGCTTTTATATCATCAGTGTAAAAATAAACCCAAGGAAAAAGACAAATAGAGTCAGTGTCATCATGAAAACAGCTTTAAACTCAGATCCTATGAAAACATCTTGGGGATATGATCTAAGGACCACAGTTTGAGAATTGCTGCACTGAACAATTGCTTGTATGCACTTGGTATCATGGTACATTTCAGAGATGCTTTCCCTGATCACTCTGTATAAAATAATACCTCCACTTACCCCCTGCCTCCCATACCCCAACTCCTGGCACTTTTCATTTCCCTCTTTCTCTTTACCCTATTTAATCTTTCCACTGAGAAATTATCACTATTTACTTGATTATTTTCTGTCTCTTCTAACTTGCATATAAAATTTTAAGGACAATCTATTATCTCTACCTACTAGAATTTTCCTTTATACATGGCAGGTGCTCAATACATCTTAACTGGGTGAATGATTCTAAGATTTTGGTTTGCTTAGACTGCTTTTTCAGTAGTTCATGTCTTAACTCCCTGAGTGAGTGAGTGAAGTCGCTCAGTCGTGTCCGACTCTTTGTGACCCCATGGACGGTAGCCTACCAGGCTCCTCTGTCCATAGGATTTTCCAGGCAAGAGTACTGGAGTGGGTTGCCATTTCCTTCTCCAGGAGATCTTCACAACCCAGGGATCGAACCCAGGTCTCCCACATTGTAGGCAGACGCTTTACCATCTGAGCTACCACTTCCTAGAACAAGCTAATCTACATTCTACATAGTCCCCCCAAAGATTCTGGCACAGGCCTTGGACATATTATGTGCATTCCCTTCCCCAGGGAATACTTGCAATATTACAACTCTTGAGTAATGGCTATTTCCAAAAGACAGCATACATGTGGAATGGTAGACAATTGGCAAAATATTTTACTACTTCTTTCTGGTTTGCAATAATTTCTATTGTAGGAACACATATAAAAATGATGATATCTTGGCTCCTGGCTCTGGGTTTCCTATCCAAATATACACTGGGAGTAAAAAAGTCATTCTGATGCTGCTTTCTGGTTGGTTTTAAGCAGAAGGTTCTTGGTTGAACACACAAATCACAAATATATATTTCAAGAATGAGAAGATTAGGCTCTGGCAGCCAAGATCCTTACAAAGACTCAATTTCTTTGACTTATATTTCTGGGAACCAATGAGGCTTCCCTGGTGGCTCAGCACTAAAGAATCCACACAAAAAGCAGGAAACACAAGTTTGATCCCTGGGTCAAGAAGATCCCCTGGGAAAGGAAATGGCAAGTCACTCTAGTATGAGCCTGGGGGGCTACATATATAGTCCACGGTCACTAAAGAGTCAGGTACGACTGAGCAACTAAACAGCAACAGATCTGAAGGACAGCTTCTTAGAATTGAAACATGCTTAAAGATGTTTATCAAAGCATTACTGCAAAAGAGTTCTGGAGCACCAAACCAAGGGAATAATTAGGCAAACAACTGCATATCCATTCGATTAAATTACATAATCACTAAAAATGATGACTATAAAGACTTTGGAATAACAGAACAAGGGAGATGATATAATGTTAAGTGAAAAACAATATAAAATTTAACATATAATTAAGCTGTATTTCAAAGAATTATTTCTAAAGACTAAAAATCAGAATAAAATATACAAATAGCTAACAATGGCAAAGGAGAGGAGGACAAGGTGGGAAGTTCAGAATAAGTGACTAGGTGCAGTAACAACAAACACTAACCTTCCATGCCTATTTCAATTACTAATCAGATAATATACCTAAAACAGAATATTAATATATTAAGTGCTGAAAGGTAGCTTACACATCATCTAGCTTAATGTCCTTTTTTTTTGATAGATGGAGAAACTAGAGATTACAGGAAAAAAATACTTGCTCATGATCTTCCAGGATGTTAATGGCTAAGCTGGAGCTGGAATCATGGACATTTGAACATGATGTGTGACTCTGAGGAATTTACTTCGTCTTTTTGCACTGTTGTTTCTTCATTAGTAAAACAGGTAATAGCACTTGCCTAATGTATTACTGTTAAGATATATGAAGTAACATATGATGAGACTACTAGGCCACACAGTGACCACAAACACTAGCGCCTCTTTCCTTCTAACTGCTACCTGGGAGGCAGAATAAAATAGGGAGGTGAGAAAAAGAAGGAAAAAGAGGAGAGCAGCCCAGGGGTACCCAAGGCAGAACAATGCTTGAGATCTGTTGGTTGTATGACTCTGAATCATTGTTTCAGTAGAAGACAGTCAATGGGAATCCTGTCCTAAGACCAGAGTGAGCCCACTTGAACTGATAAAAGAGTGTGGACAAGTCAGTGTCCTGCCTCCCTCTCCTCACCTTTTGCTCATCCCTCTCAGGCTAGTAATTAGAATGAAATCATTCTGATGGTCTCCATTGCACAGGGGGTAATTTAGGCAGTATCTGTGACCAGCTGTGATAGGGACTCTACACATTAGCAGCAATTTCTAGCCTTTTAACCTAGTTCAACGAAATGCCTATTTCTTCACACGCTAGTTTTTAGTAACTCTGAGAACCTTTAATTCTGCTCCAAAATTGGCAATGTATAGTATGGCTAAGTATACAAAAGGGAAGTATATATCAATTAAAATAATAGATGTACAGTAATTATTTCAGTCTCTGAAAAAAAAGGTTAACTAGAAATCAAGTTAGCCTGTCAGAATCTGGCTCAGAGTACTGTACCTTTAAGGATGGGAGAAACTGTATCTTTCATCACAAATTCACTTGGACAACTAGTCTTCTAGGTTTGCAACTTTGCTGACTGATTTCAGATTAGTTTCCTGGTTTTTATACTGCCTATGCCTAGATCTGGCATTTTCTGCTGATGACACAGTATTTCTATCTATTTATTCCATTTAGTTTATTTTAGTTTGACATCAAAGTCCATGGTTTCCCCAGCATCTCCCCAGCATTTCAGTCTGCTTCCAGTTCAAAGATTCTTTAACACTAAAAGCATAAAAGAATGTGGCTCAAAAAAGAAAATGCCTTTTCCCAGAAAAATTGTCCTCTGAATGTCTCAAATTCATTTCTTTCACTTCAACCACTACCTTAAGTCAGATCCTCATTATCTCTTGCCTTGATCACTGAAATGGCAAACCAACTGATCTCCTTGCCTCTAATTTACCCTCACCCATCATTACCTCCATCCCTTATCTAACAGGTCATAAGTTCAGTTCAGTTCAGTTGCTTAGTCGTGTCCGACTCTTTGCGACCCCATGAATCGCAGCACATCAGGCCTCCCTGTCCATCACCAACTCCCAGAGTTCACTCAGACTCAAGTCCATCGAGTCAGTGATGCCATCCAGTCATCTCATCCTCTGTTGTCCCATTCTCCTCCTGCCCCCAATCTCTCCCAGCATCAGAGTCTTTTCTAATGAGTGAACTCTTCGCATGAGGTGGCCAAAGTACTGGAGTTTCAGATTTAACATCATTCCTTCCAAAGAAATCCCAGAGCTGATCTCCAAAAGATCTGTCTAAAAAGCAAATATGATCACGGCACCCCTCTGATTAAAATCCTTCCGTGGTCTCTTCTAACTTTTGGGGTAAAGTCTCTTCTGAACAGGCCTCGCTTATTAATTTACATCACCTGGTTTTAGTTTTCTGACATAAGTTGTGTTTCAACTTTAGAATCATTTTTTTCCCCTTAGCTTGTGCCTTGTACATGTTAGTCCACCTGGAATGCCCTTTTCTATTACATCTCTAGTTGGCTAACAATTCTAGGCATCCTTCAGCAAATGACACAAATTCCAAGAAGCCTTTCCCAATCTTCCCTCTTTTTCACCTATTCAATTTGTATGGTATTATTTTGAACTTTATTTCTGGGTAATTCAAATATTTCCTTCTATTTTTGACAACAATCTTATAAGCACCTGCTTTTGTAATACACAAAAACTTAAACTCATCTTACTTATCATCATACAAAAACATATCTGATAGCTAACTCAAATAAAACTTGATGAGGTGCTGGGTCTCAATTTCTTTATTTACAAAATAACAGCTTTAGACTATAAAATGATTCATATTTTTTGAGAGCTTAGTATATGCTAGATGTTGTTCTAATACATGAACTCATTTAACTCCTTACAACAATCATGTGAATAGGAACTATTATTGCCTTTCTCTTATAAAGAAACTAAGACAGTGTTAAATAACTTGTTCAAAGTCACATAGCTAGCAAATCTCTAAAAAGATCCATTTTGAAACTTCTATGAGAATTCTATGGTTCTAAAAAATACCCAGATCTAAATAAGATATAGAAGAAAGTCAAATGAGCAACTGTTTCTACCTTATATTTTATTTATCTATATCTCATCTCCTCTAATAAATTATGTTCCCTGCTGTACATGCATTAGAAACTCAGTAAATACTGAATTCTCAGTTCTTAGCATCATGTATTTCACTGAAAGCCAGGTGTAGGCCTACAAATACTACTGGGAAAGATAAAAAAAAATCCAATTTCTTCTCAATGTTAATGTGGAAAACAAAATTAACACCTCTCTGTTGCTTTTGGTGGGGTTGGGGTTTAACTTACAACAAGTTAGTCTAGGCATCCCAGGTGGTGCTAGTGGTAAAGAACCTGCTTGCCAATGCAGGAGATGTAAGAGATGGGTTCGACCCCTGGGTTGGGAAGATCCCCTGGAGGAGGAAACAACAACTTACTCCAGTGTTCTTGCCTGGAGAATCCCACGGACAGAGGAGCCTGGCAGGCTACGGTCCACAGTGCTGCAAAGAATTGGAAACAACTCAAGTGATTTCGTGCATGCATGTGCATGCACACACACACACACACATTAGTCAAGATGAGAATATTATTTCATTTTTGATATGGTTAACATAATTTTTCCAGTGAGTCAACTCTTCGCATAAGGTGGCCAAAGTACTGGAGTTTCAGCTTTAGCATCATTCCTTCCAAAGAAATCCCAGGGCTGATCTCCTTCAGAATGGACTGGTTGGATCTCCTTGCAGTCCAAGGGACTCTCAAGAGTCTTCTCCAACACCACAGTTCAAAAGCATCAATTCTTCGGTGCTCAGCCTTCTTCACAGTCCAACTCTCACATCCACACATGACCACAGGAAAAACCATAGCCTTGACTAGACNAGGATGAGATAGCTGGATAGCATCACTGACTCGATGGACGTGAGTCTGATTGAACTCCAGGAGTTGGTGATGGACAGGGAGGCCTGGCGTGCCGCGATTCATGGGGTCGCAAAGAGTCGGACACGACTGAGCAACTGAAGTGAACTGAACATAATTTTGGAAACAAGAACACACATAAACAAATATGATAAAAAAGAAAAAAAAAGTGTGGTGATATGTTGTCACTAAAAACCACAAGTACTCCATAAGCCCCTATCCAAATAGGCTTCTAGGCCAGATAAAGCAGAGTTGGACTACCAGCAGCTATACCAGCACTGGGAAGAAAGGTCAGAGAAACCAGGATGCACTCAAAATATCCTGCGTGAGGGAGGCCTTGATGGCTTTTCCACTCCCTTTTATTTCCACAAAAGTTAAATTTCTTAGGAATACCTCAATTGGCACAGCTGATTGCACAACTATATATACAGGTGGTTCCACTCTATTATGAATGACTTCTCCTGTGAGAACCATTGTATTTCATTTTCTGTGGCTGAACAGCTGGCAGTAACTAGCCTAGAAAACTAACTTCCCTTGTCCAGATGTATAGTAACTAGTAATTGGTGTTTTGAAGGATTTATTTCCCAATCTTGATCTTTCTCATTAGAGTCCCAATACACATTCCAAACTCATCCAAACCCCCAGCTGCTGGGATAAAAAAGGCCCCTGGAGTTTCTGATAGATTCCACTATGCATTTCCACAATCACAGATGGAAACTCCTCGTGTGAGAATCACACTTTGCAATTCTCAAAGAGCCTCAACATTCATTAATTCACTCAATCTTATTCACAATTATCTCAGCCTTCTTTACCTAATGGTTATCTCTAAAACTCCTTTGAGGCACGCAGAAGTGAAGTGTGGTGTAACAGAAAGAAAAGGATTTTGAAGTCAGAAACCATTAGGTTCAAATTCTTGCAAATCACTTAACTTCTCTGAGCTATGAGGTTTACTTGAGATAAAGTTTGAGCATATGGATGTAATAAGCACTGCATCTGATATGACCTAAGGATTCTACAAATTTTAGTTCTTATTCCTCTCAGGAAACTTCCCGAGCCTCAGTTTCTTCAAAGGTAAAAGAAAGCCTTATACCCCATAATGGGTTTGTGAGACTCAGTGAATAATGTATCAAAGGGTCTGCTGTATCATAGACCTTATATCAACCAGTTCAGTCACTCAGTTGTGTCCGACTCTTTGCGACTCCGTGGACTTCACCGACTCCCAGAGCTTGCTCAAACTCATGTCCATTGAGTCAGTGATGCTATTCAGCCATCTCATCCTCTGTTGTCCCTTTCTCCGCCTGCCTTCAATCTTTCCCAGCATCAGGGTCTTTTTCAGTCAGTCAGTTCTTTGCATCAGGTGGCCAAAGTACTGGAGTTTCAGCTTCAACATCAGTCCTTCCAATGAATATTCAGGACTGATTTCCTTTAGGATTGACTAGTTTGATTTTCTTGCAGTCTGCAAGATGGCTGCAAAGGGACTCTCAAGAGTCTTCTCCAACACCACAGTTTAAAAGCATCAATTCAGCTTGCTTTATAGTCCAACTCTCACATCCAAACATGACTACTGAAAAAACCATAGCTTTGACTAGACAGACCTTTGTTGGCAAAGTAACGCCTCTGCTTTTTAATATGTTGTCTAGGTTGGTCAGAGCTTTTCTTCCAGGGAACAAGTGTCTTTTAATTTCATGGCTGCAGGCACCATCTGCAGTGATTTCGGAGCCCCCCAAAATAAAGTCTGTTACTGTTTCCATTGTTTCCCCATCTATTTGCCGTGAAGTGATGAGACTGGATGCCATGATATTAGTTTTCTGAATGCTGAGTTTTAAGTAAGCTTCTTCACTCTCCTCCTTCACTTCCATCAAGAGTTTTCCTTCGCTTTCTGCCTTAAGGCTAGTGTCATCTGTGTATCTGAGGTTACTGATATTTTTCCTGGCAATCTGGATTCCAGCTTGTGCTTCATCCAGCCCGGCATTTTGCATGATGTACTCTTGTATGGGTTTGGTAAATGTTAACTTCCTTTCTTATTAAAATGGTTGCTCATTGAACATCCTTTTAAACCACATTATGGGCTTCCCAGATGGCTGAGTGGTAAAGAATCCACCTGCCAATGCAGGAGCCGCAGGAGACTCGGGTTCAATCCTTGGGTTGGGAAAATCCCTTGGAGGAGGAAATGGCAGCCCACTCCCGTATTCTTGCCAGGATAATTCCATGGGCCTGATGGGGTCACAAACAGTCAGACACGACTGAGCAATTGACCACCCATGCAAACAACATTATAAAACATAATTTAATATAGTACTAAATATCAGATACAAAAAAGGTTACATATATTTTGTGACCTATAGTCTTTGTTTTGTAGAAAATTTAGAATCGAAGTTATGATTCAAACCAAATGCTTTAAAATTTTCTATATTATGTTGGATTGCAGTGGGTCCACAATGCTGCATCAGTTTCAGGTGTATAGCCAGGCAATTCAGGCACATGCAGACACATACTCACTCTATTTCAGATTCCCTCCCCATTTAGTCTATTAAAGAATACTGAGTAGAGTTCTCTGTGCTTTATACTAGGTGTAACTGACATTGTTTGGAACTTTCATGGAAAGTTCCAAATAATTCTGAACTATAGTTGTTCAGTCACTAAGTCATGTCTGACCCTTTGTAACCCAGTGAACTGCAGCACACCAGGCTTTCCTGACTGTCACTCTCTCAGTTTGCTCAAACTCATGTCCAGTGAGTCTGTGATGCTTTCAAACCATTTCATCCTCTGTCACCCCCTTCTTTTTCCAATGAGTCAGCTCTTTGCATCAGGTGGCCAAAGTACTGGAGCTTCAGCATCAGTCCTTCCAATGAATATTGAGGGTTGATTTCCTTTAGGATTGACTGGTTTGATCTCCACGCTGTCCAAGGGACTCTCAAAAGTATTCTCCAGGACCCCAGTTCGAAAGCATCAATTCTTCAGTGCTCAGGATTCTTTATGGCCCAACTCTCACATCTGTACATGACTGTTGGAAAAACCATAGCTTTCACTATATGGTTTTGTGTCAGCAAAGTCTACAGTGTATTCTGAATTTTAAATCTACAATATACTCCCAATGTTAAATCTACAGTATACTCTGAATATTGACCACGTATGTGTACATGACTGAATTCAATTCTAGGGCAGGCTTCCATGTTTCTACAGAGCAGATACTATATGATCCTTACTGATTTGAGTCAAGAAAAGTTATCATGGAGAAAGAAGAGGAATTCTCTTATTTGATGAAAACTTTTACTAAGGAAAATACTTGGTTTATTACAACTTGGGTACTGTGATAAAAAATAAGTGTAAAAGCACTTTTAAAATCTTGTGAATTACCACCTGTACCCCTCAGTCTTAAAAAAAGATTTGTTATTAAACCCCCTTACCTAATATGACCATTATGTCCTGAAGTTTGGTTCAATTTATGCTGAGACTCAATAAGGGGATAATTAAACATCTACTGTGACCATTTGAGAATATAAAAATTTAAAAAGTGCAATCCCTTATTTTCAGCTCTTCAACAAGTTAGGTCACAGTATAGTTATCTTTTAAGGGAAGCTAGAGTGCCACTCTATTCTGCACTAGCTGGACCATTCTCAATGTTGGAGCTTATTCTTAAGAACAACATTAACCAAAACGGATCAAGAAGAGAGTCCAAGCTGATGAGGGTGTTAGAAACTATCTAATTGTAGAAATATATGAGGAAAAAAAGACCTCGAGGAATAAGAGTATCAAGAGTGCTCTGAAAAGGTTTAAAGTAAAACAAGAAACAAATTAGAGCCAAAGGATAGACACTGGGGGAAAGGAGATTTCAGCTCAAAATTTAAAAGAACACTTCTAGCTATCATAAATAGAAGGAATGTGCTCCTTTGGGAGGGTACAATCTCCCTGTCTTTGGAAGAATTCTAGTAAGGGATAGATGAGTATTACAGAATATGCTCTCAAGGAGCATCTTGAATTAGGTGGGACACTGAATTTGAGGACTTCTGAGGTTTCCTCTAACCCTGAGATTCTAGGATCCTATGACTTTCTACATTCCCGACATCTCGTATTTCATAGTAAGGTAACAAACTGTATCTTAACCAAAGTCACTTCTAGATAGGTGATAATATGGTCAAGAGTCACTCTGAATTCTTTACATACTGGAAAGATGTTGAGCTCACATTAGTGGATACAAGTTTCCCAAGATCCTAATATTTACTTGTAAGTTTATCATTTTACAGGTTGTCCTTCTTGAAGTGACCTTCTCACTTAATAACTGGAGAAAGTGTCTGCCAAACAGTCAAGTCAGTTGTTCTGTTAAATAAAGATGATGTTCCATGAAAAAAGTAGCTACTTCAGTTTGCAACTCTAACAGTCACATAAGTGCCTCACTTCTTCCTAAGACAACATTATATTTGATTATTTTAAGGACAGAGAAACTGAACTCATGAGGTTAAAAGACTTGTCAAAGGACACACAGCTAAAGCTAGGATTTGACTCTAGATCTTTTGGTCTCCGAAGTCCATACTCTTTCCACTAACTTCGGACTTCTAGGTCTCCAATAATCCTTAGTTAGAGGAGTCTTAACTGCCCCCAAAGAATTCATTACCAGATTTTTCCTCTTTACAGCAACAACACAGCATATGTAATTGGGAACTGATTCATAAGTCCAGCTTGTGTGTGTGTGTGTGTGTGTGTGTGTGTGTGCACGTGTGCATGTGGGTCTACATGACACCAAACATGAACAATGGAAAAGAAAAAAAATGGGGAAATCCATTTGGTTTATCAGTTTTTTGGACTAGGATCATGTTTTCATTCACAGCAGCGTATCACTGGCCTTGGCATAGTAATTTAGAGGATGTGTTCTTTATTAGCTTTGCTCAACTTGGCTGGGTTCAGCTATATACTGCCAACTGGGCTGATGCCAAGGCTGAAACTCCACTGATCCAAATTCCAGTTCACATAAAAAAGCATGGGTTGCCTCCTGCTCCTATCTAGCTGAGTGAACACATTCAGTTCCCCACATCTAGCTCCTTTTCTCCCTCCTGACTCTTACTCCCACAGCATGAATAAAGGACTCCTGAAACCAAAAAGACATTTCACATTTTCCTGAGGCCTTCTCCGATGGATAAATCTGTGGAGAGTAGGAAGAACAGAAGGAAGATAAAATTACCCACGACAGGCCCAGAACCAACCTCAAAAGCCTTCCATTACTGAGACTCAAAGGAGTTTCTTGGGCAATAGGTAAGAGGATTCAGGAACAATTTCAGCAAGTGGAGAGGTATATTCTCAGAAGATGGTCTGGTCATGTGTCTGGTCAAGTCTAAGTTGCTTAAAGAGGTGACATAAAAGGACACTGTGATGAAGCGCCTGCCAGTCAGCCATGTAGTCAACGCACACACTCCACCTTTCCTGAGCATAGGACTATTTAAAAAACCTACAGTCAAACTCCTGCCTTCCTGCCATATCAGCCTTAGAGTTTGCCCAGTTTCCCTCATCTTTCTGATATATTCGGTTGGCCAGAAAGTTGGTTCGAACCAACTTTTTGGCCAACCTAATACATGAAAGTTTATGTTTTGTTTGTCTCCTAGTAAATCGTTACTGAGATTCAGACAATCTCATTTGTAATTGTAGTATTTCCTCAAAAGTTAAGGGGGAAAATGTAAAATACAGAGTTGATATTACTGGTTTCCAATATGACTTTATTAACCACCTACACTTATCACTTCATGGCAAATAGATGGGAAAAATGTGGAAACAGATTGGATTTCATTTTCTTGGGCTCCAAAATCACTGCGTACGGTGAGTGCAGCCACAAAATTAAAATACACTTGCTCCAAAGACACTTGCTCCTTGGAGGAATAGCTATGTCAAACCTAGACAGTATTTTAAAAGGCAGAGACATCACTTTGTTAACAAAGATCCATACTGTCAAAGCTATGGTTTTTCCAACCTAGACAGCATATTAAAAAGCAGAGACATTACTTTGTCAACAAAGGTCCATCTAGTCAAGGCTATGGTTTTTCCAATAGTCATGTATGGATATGAGAGTTGGACTATAAAGAAAGCTGAGCACTGAAGAATTGATGCTTTTGAACTGTGGTGTTGGAGAAGACTCTTGACGAGTCCCTTGGACTACAAGGAGATCCAACTAGTCCAACCTAAAGAAAATCAGTCCTGGGTGTTCATTGGAAGGACTGAAGTTGAAGCTGAAACTCCAATACTTTGGCCACCTGATGCGAAGAACTGACTCATTTGAAAAGACCCTGACGCTGGGAAAGATTGAGGGCAGGAGGAGAAGGGGACAACAGAGGATGAGATGGTTGGATGGTATCACCGACTCAATGCACATGGATTTGGGTAGACTCCAGGAGTTGGTGATGGACAGGGAGGTCTGGCGTGCTGCAGTTCATGGGGTTGCAAAGAGTCGGACACGACTGAGCGACTGAACTGGAATAGTTTCTCCAGTAGTCATGTACGGATGTAAGATCTGGACCACAAAGAAGGCTGAGCACCAAAAAACTGACACTTTTGAACTGTGGTGCTGGAGAAGACTCTTGAGAGTTCCTTGGACAGCAAGGAGATCAAACCAGTCAATCCCAAAGGAAATTAACCCTGAATATTCATTGGAAGGACTGATGCTGAAGTTGAAGCTCCGATACTTTGGCCACCTGATGCGAAGAGCTGACTCACTGGAAAAGACCCTGATGCTGGAAAAAACTGAGGGCAAGAGGAGAAGGGGGTAACAGAGGATGAGATGGATGGATGGCATCATTGACTCAAAGGACATGAATTTGAGGAAACTCAGGGAGAAAGTGATGGATAGAGAAGCCTGGCATGATGCAGTTCATGGGGTCACAAAGAGGTGGACAAGACTTAGTGACTGAATGATAACAATTAACAACACATTTAAAACAGGGAATTTTCCAAGTTGATATATGTTGATGCTGGCACACAGTAAGTGTTAACAAAACCTTGTCAGAGGAAATTATATGGATCCAAGTATTTTCAAGAAAACAGCAGGTGTGGTCAAATTTATGAACTGCCTAAATCAAATCTCACTATTTCCAGGAGTTTGACAGGTGCCAGTTGTTTCATTATACATGCCAGAAAATTGCTACCACTCTCAGGCATCTGTGGTTGCTGAAGGCAGGAGAGAGAACTGGGCAGGGCCAAGAGCCAGCTTAAGGAAGCCAGAAGAGAGATATGGGGCTATTCTGTCCCTTGAGTAGATATAATTAGGATCAGTGAGAGAACCCAGATTCCCCACTTCATAATGTAATGCCACTCATTTAATTTCCTCATATTCCCATTTCTACTTATGTAGCATCAGCATACAATCAAGAGAAAAGCAATTATGGGAGCATTAGTTCACTGTACAAACCTCATCTCATAAATATATTTATTTTTCCTGACCAAAATAGAGCACTTAAGTGTCTCTGTGTGCAGTTCCCTTTTCTTGGGATGTCTAGACATCTAAATTCAGATATAACTAACAGATGGGGGGCACCTACTCTGTGCTACATGCATTTGCACCCATTTTCTCATTTCAACCACTGAATCAACCTGGGAGGTAGGTACTTCTTTACAATCTTCACTGAGCCTAACACTGCTAAGATTGGAAAAATAAAGTGAAAGCGTTAGTTGCTCAGTTGTGTTCAACTCTTTGAGACCCTATGGTCCGTAGCCTCCTAGACTCTTCTAATTCATGTCCATGGAATTCTCCAGGCAAGAATATTGGTGTAGGCAGCCATTCCCTTCTTTAGGGAATCCTCCCAACCCAGGGTTCGAACTCAGGTTGCCTGCACTGCGGGCAGACATCTTAGATATGATGGAAGATGGGGCTGTTCTACAACTATTGTGTAGATGGATGAATAAAGGCCAGAATTTCTAGATGCAATTAAAGTACAACGCCAAAGCTGGAATAATGACAGAGAGAGAGAGAGAGAGAGAGAGAGAGACAGAGAGAGAGAGAGAGAGAGTGTGTATGTGTGTGTGTAGGGAGGAATCGGTATATTCAACAAAGGCAAAGCTCGGAACTAGTTATGTCTGAGAGGGGAAAAAGGGAAAACTGCCCAATGGCCAAGTGGTGGTCCTCATTAAGGTTACTGACGAATTTGATTCACTTATTAATCAACAGGCTCATGTCTTTTCTGACAGTGCTACTGAACATACCTTCTCAGGAGACAGGAAGAATATACCGATTGCTTGAAGCTTCCTGTAGAGAGGACATTCTCCTGTTTGCTGTGGCTTAGTAGAAAAAGAATTTGAGTAGAAGGGCAGGGGGTATTCCAGGTGTAAAGGTGTAAGTGTGTTTTGTGATAGAGAGGTGAGTTCATGAGTTCAAAGATATCCCTTTCTGGAGATGAGAGTCCTTTGTCACTCTTATTTTTGGCCACAAGTTTCCAAGACTTAGAACAATAGTTTAAATAAATTTCAATCTGCTTTTAAAATTATAGTAGCCCTCTCACTTTTGTACCTCAGTAAATAATGGCTTTAGATGGTGGTGAACAGAAATGAAATCAGAAAATATAGCATGATTTATTTCACTCAATAAATATTACTGAATAACTACTATGGGCCAAGTGCTGGGTATATAAAGATGAAGTTAATAAATTGGTCCCACTTAACAAGGACTCCAAGTAGACATGAATTCTAACCTTCTAGACAGGGTAGAAAGAATTATCTTCATACTAAAAAACTTATTTCACAGGCTGCAGGATAACTTTGTTAAATAAATAAAATAGTTGTGATAGGTATTGAAATAAACTTTAATAACTTACATTTCAGCTTCTTTATTCAAAGACTATCCCCTCACCCCATCTTATCTTCTCACCACTCTCCAGTGGCCTGGGAGTGTGAGCACACATTCACAAAACTATAAACTCTAAAGGCAGGATTCCTACAAATTTATCCAATGACTAGCCCCTAGTCATGACAATATTTAAACTTGAATGAATGGCTGGCTGAAGAAAATCAGGCCATTAGTTGACCAATAGCCTCAGTTGTGTTATTCTTGCCTCTACTTAGTTTTTCCCTGCACAATTTAGGATTCCAATTTAACCAACTCTTTCTGACCCAGAATTCCAAAGTTATTACAGTATAGTTTCCTGTGTAGTTTTACAACAGAAAGAGAACATCCATCCATAAAGTATGGGACACACTTTTAAATGTTACACAGAGGAAAAAAGGAAGATGTATTCTGAAAGTTTTGTTTTTAAGCATCAAATTCTTACTCTCCAGATCAGAGTAATACTCCTGTGGCACTTTAGCCACAGCACTAAAATATATTTTGAAATGTTCTCTTTGTTTGATGCCACAGGTAGAAAGGGTAGACCAAAAGGGTAAAGGAGGCCTGGTTGACCATTTACTCCAACAGCTGTGCTCAAGGGCTACACTTCTATTGGACCCCCATATCTGCATCAGCATAGAGAGGAGTCAGACCAAGCTTTCACTATATGAAGTGCAAGAGACTGGTGTACAATCCAGAATAATAATATACAATAAAATCTATAATAAAAATATACCCACGAAGTAGCTGGGATCTCATTATATAGGAAGCTAAGCTATAATCTGAAACTGTCTTGCCTACCTGCAATCAGAACAAAGGAGAGGGGAGTTAATCAGATTATTAAGTGCCTAAGTAACATTATAGTCACACCAAGTGGACTGAGTTCTTTATTTGTTTGTTTTTTTTAATTTTAAAAAGTACAGTTTACCTCTGTTTTCGTCTAAGTCAGATACAAAAAGAGTGATCAGCTGAAAAAAAAAAAAAAGCTTCTGCTTTTTATAACAAGTACCCTGGATTAGCTGCAAGCTTAGCATCTGAAGCCCATCAGAAGTGGCTTGGCCCAGGAGTTTAGGACGTAAAAAGGTTTACTCCTGGCTTTGCAAAGGAGAAACAGCTACCATGAAGGATCCCCTTAGAGAGGGAGAGCCCTATGTGGCTGGGGTACAGAGGTAGGCAGGGGTGAGATGAGCATCTGTGATCAAGTAGGAGACAGTCAAAGGAGTCCTCTTTTACCCACTGTCAGAAGTCAGGAACCTGTACAGTACACAGGGGTATTAGGATGCTCAAGGATCATCAGTTCAATCTCTTGCTTTAGGAATGACTTGCTCAAAGACATAAAACAAATTTGCGTCCAGCTGGGACTAGACTTCCGTTCAATTCTCTGATGTTACACTACAGAGCTTATACCAAAACCCAAGGTCTCAAATGAAGCTTTGAAGAGAGCCCAAAGGAGAATGGGAGAGTATAGGGGAAGACTGTGAAGATAATATGGCTAAAGTGATGGCCTTGATAGCTGACATTACTAAAAATCTCATGGCTTCTCCCTCTAGACTCAGAGATCAACAGAACTAAGTCACTTAATCCTTTGAACTTTGCTTTTCTTATAAATAGAATGTATCTGACTATAACAAAGTTCAAAGTTAGCAAAAGATACAAAGAAATAATGTATGTAAAAGAACATTAAACGAATATTGATATTTTTCCCACTCACTGTGGGTAAGAAACAATCATATAGTACCTGAATTTTTTAACATTTGCACACTACTGACCAGAAGGTAGAAAAGAAAGAGGAGATAGGATGATTAGAAAGAGAACAGGCTTACACATAGAGAACATCTTGTTTTGTGAAATGAATTGAGTAACCACATTTTTTCCAAGTTGTATCACTTGTTTCTCAGCCAGGACACTGAATGGCCCAAGTTCTGCTATTACTAAAAGCTGCATTATAAAATCAACTGAGGGTATGAGGTGGGGGAGGAGAGAGTTGCTGGAGGAAACAATCCAGCTGCTGGGATAAGGACTGAAGGTCCTGATCTGGAAACGCCAACTGGAATAACCTCCTACCTTCTGAGCTGGTCCTTCTGGTCATCTATTAAAAATCAAAAATCTCCAGAGACATACTGAAGAGAAGGAAAAGAGCCAGCAAACAACTCTGGAATCATCAGCCACACGGTGTGCCACATTTCTTATCAGCATGATGTGCAGTCAGAAAAAAAATGTGAGTCCAGAAGACTCTCCTGCTCCTCTAGCTTTTGAGAATCACCCAATTGCTGTAGGAGACTTACTAGTCAAAATAGCAGAGTTACTCTAACCAAGGAAGTAAGAAACCCAACCTACTAACTGAATATGGCTGGGGGCACCAAGGCTTATCCTGTTTTAGTCTCAAGTAAGCAAAAATGACTCCACTGTCACTTTCAAGGCACGTCTTTTCCTGCTGTTTCCACAGAGCTATTGCCTCATAGACTCTGTAGAGGGAGGGCAGTGCATGTCTCCCACTGACCCCATGCTTGTTTCTCAGAGCATCTACAGGAGCAGCACTTTCCCAGGCAGAAAGTCTGTCTTCGCTCCTCCATGCTGCCCCCACCTCAAGTTCTCTTCACTCAGTGCCACCAGCCTAATCCAAGCAACCCTGTATTTTCCTTGTCCACAGTTACCATGATACAACCCATTTTCCATAAACCAGCCCAAATGAGGTCTTAAATAACAGCTTTATTGATGTGTACTTCACATACCATAAAATTCACCTTTTAAAGAGCATAATTCAGTGCTTTTAGCAAACTCAGAGTTGTGGGAATATCATCCCTGACTTTAGAACACATTCATCATCCCCAAAAGAAATCTCATACCCATTAGCAGTCACTTCCCATTTCCTCTTCTTCCAAAGCCCCTAAAGCCACTATTTGGTCTCTAGGTTTTGCCTATTCTGGACGTTTCATATAACTGCAATTATACAATGTGTGGTCTTTAGTGACTGGCTTTTTCACTTAGCATAATGTTTTTAAGGTACATTTATGTTGTAGCACAAACCAGTACTTCATTCTTTTTTTATTGTCAATACATAAATAATTTATTTCATGTGAATATAACACATTGTGTTCATCTTGTCATCAGATGGACAGTTGGGCTATTTCAATTTTTTGGCTGTTATGAATAATGCTGCCATGAAGTTCAAGTTACATTTTTGTGTGGACATATGATTTCTATTTTCTTGGGTATATAGCTACAAGTAGACTTGCTAGGTCACAGATAACTCTATGTTTAACATTTTGAGAAACTTCCAAACTGTTTTCAAAGTGGCTGCAGCAGTTTAGAATATCACCAGAAACATATCAGAGTTCCAATTTCTCTGCATTCTCACCAACACTTATTACTGTCTGTCTTTAGGTTATATCCACACCCATGGGCGTAAAGTGGTATTTCACTGTGGCTTGGATTTGCATTTCCCTAATGACTACTGATGCTGAGCACCTTTTCAAGTGCTTACTGACCTTCTGTATATTTCCTTGCTTGCTTGCTAAGTTGTTTCAGCTGTGTCGGACTCTGTGTGACCCCACAGATGGCAGCCCACCAGGATCCCCTGTCCCTGGGATTCTCCAGGCAAGAATACTGGAGTGCGTTGCCATTTTCTTCTCCAATGCATGAAAGTGAAAAGTGAAAGTGAAGTCACTCAGTTATGTCTGACTCTTCGCGACCCCATGGACTGCAGCCTACCAGGCTCCTTTGTCCATGGGATTTTCCAGGCAAGAGTACTGGAGTGCAGTGCCATCACCTTCTCCGATATTTCCTTAGGAGAAATGTTTAAGTCCTTTGTCCATCTTCTCAACTGGGTTATTTATCTTTTTTATTGTTGAGTCATACATGCTTTTTTGTATTCTTGGACACAAATGCAAGTGATTTTTTTAAAAAGTAAATCAGATTTTGTTACTCCTTTTGATGATTCCCCATTATGTTTAGAATAAAATCCAAATTATCACTCTGGCTTATAAGGTCCTACATGATTGTGCCACTTTCCCCCTCCCATGGTACACTGTAGCCAGAGCAGTATTCTTTCTGCCCTTGCAACATAATAAACTCATTCATGTCTCAATACCATTGTGAGTATGTCACATCTGCTTGCTTGGAATTTTCTTTCCTTGCATGGCTTCTTTTTGTCATCGAATTCAAATATCAATCATCTTTTTGGACAATTTTTCCTAAAAAGAAATTGTATCCAAAAAGCTCCCCCTCCACAAAAAGGAACAGTGAACTTTTAGGGATGATGGATATGTTCATTGTCTTGATTAAAGTAATGATTTCATGTATATATATGTCAAAACTTTTCAAACTATATACTTTAAATATATGCAACTTATTTTACTTCAATTATATTCAATAAAGCTGTTAAATGAATCCCTTCAGAGTCACTATCTTATACTTTATTTCCTTAGGAAAACTTGTCTGTCTGAAATCATCTTATTTCTTGATTTAAATGTATATTGACTATCTCATCCCTCTAAAATGAAAGTGTCACGAGGGCACTTGATGAACGCTTTCCATCTTTGTAGCTACTGTATCCTCAGTTTGGCTCACAATTAGGTACTACATAAATATTTGGCTAACTGAATGAATGAATCTGATAGAGGTTTAGAAATGAAACCCACAGACAACAGGAAGGGTGACTTTCTATTCTCTCAGATTTACCAGTACTTTTAGGAATGAGATTCTTACTGTTTATTTTCTTTATTAAGAGCTACCTTAAAGTTTATCCTGGATGTTCTCCAACATCATGACCATCAGAAATATCATTGACTGTTAACTATCCTGTGGTACTATTCTAGTATTTTATGTATATTCTCCCATTAGTAGCAGTTATTTTAATAATAAGAGTATAATAATAATAATATAGCATATTACATAGTAATTATAATAAATACTAATAATTATGTTAATATAGAATAACAGCAGCAGTAATAAAAAATTTGTTTAGCATTTGGTGTTTGCCAGGCATTATGTAAGCATTTTGCCCAGGTAATCTCATTTATAAAGTAGGTATTCTTTTACAGATGAGGAATTTTGAGGTTTAGAGAGGTCAGCTAACTGACCAAAGAGCCACACAGCTGGGAAAAGGCAGAGATGGACTTCAAATCTATCTTACATCTAAGCCCATGGTTTTTCCATTAAACTACAGTGCTGGTTAAGTATTTTTATGTAATACAATGTTACTCCAGCTCAGTTACAAAGTTGGGATATACACCTCAAGAATGATACTATTCAAACTCTGGAACAGTCTAGGAATAAGAGTAAGAGAGAGGAGAAGCTAGTCACCTGAGAATAAACCAAGGTGTTCAAGCAAGGAAATTTTACTTTATGCCACACTCCATGTATATGCTCACGTGATGTTTAAATCCTTTCTGTTTTTGACTACTCGACTTGATGTTGGTTTTTTACCCTAGTTGCTGGCCCCTGATCCTCCTTTGCCTGTGAGTGAGGTTTACTGGTGAAGGTATGCTGACCATGGGAGATCTAGGTAGGCGCCCTTAGTAACCTGGGTTCCGACTTTACAAGCCTTTACCTTTAGTGCCAGGTGGCTGCAGGTTGTCTCCAGTCAAGGAACACCAGCCCACAGGGAAGATGTCACGGGAATCGAAGCGGCACCAGTAGTCAAAGGCCCCTCGCCACCCATCGAAAGTGACAAGCACCTCTGAGCCCCGCACTTCCCCAATAGTGGCTGGGCAAATGAAATGAGGGTTCTTCCTGTCCACAGCTTCTAGCTTCATTCCCATTTTGAAGAAGTTGTGAGAAGGTGACGGTGGTTCCTAGATGAAAGACAAGAGATATACAGACCTAGACACAAAGAGAGAGACTATGTATGCCAAGAAACTGGTACTTCATCTGCATGATTAGAAGCTGCTATGTAAGATTCACAATGGAACTTTAGACTTTCCTTTAAATGAATTTCAAAATCTACCAAAGTATTACTTTGTTAATTCTAATATTTTGACATCTTTGCTTCAGGCCTTTTTTGTTTTTTCCCACGAAATAAAAGGTAACAGATAAGGCTGAATCCTCCTTTGTGCCCTTCCCCATGCATATTTTTATACATTACTATGTGTGTGTGTATATGCTGCTGCTGCTGCTGCTGCTAAGTCACTTCAGTCGTGTCCGTGCCGTTTCCTTCTCCAATGCATGAAAGTGAAAAGTGAAAGTGAAGTTGCTCAGTTCAGTTGCTTAGTCATGTCCAACTCTTTGCGACCCCATGAATCGCAGCACGCCAGGCCTCCCTGTCCATCACCATCTCCCGGAGTTCACTCAGACTCACATCCATCGAGTCCGTGATGCCATCCAGCCATCTCATCCTCTGTCATCCCCTTCTCCTCCTGCACCATATCCCTCCCAGCATCAGAGTCTTTTCCAATGAGTCAACTCTTTGCATGAGGTGGCCAAAGTACTGGAGTTTCAGCTTTAGCATCATTCCTTCCAAAGAAATCCCAGGGCTGATCTCCTTCAGAATGGACTGGTTGGATCTCCTTGCAGTCCAAGGGACTCTCAAGAGTCTTCTCCAACACCACAGTTCAAAAGCATCAATTCTTCGGCGCTCTGCCTTCTTCACAGTCCAACTGTCACATCCATACATGACCACAGGAAAAACCATAGCCTTGACTAGATGGACCTTAGTCGGCAAAGTAATGTCTCTGCTTTTGAATATGCTATCTAGGTTGATCGTAACTTTTCTTCCCAGGAGTAAGCGTCTTTTAATTTCATGGCTGCAATCACCATCTGCAGTGCTTTTGGAGCCCCAAAAAATAAAGTCTGACACTCCAATCCATGAAAGTGAAGTTGCTCAGTTGTATCCAACTCTTAGTGACCCCATGGACTGCAGCCCATCAGGCTCCTCCATCCATGGGATTTTCCAGGCAAGAGTACTGGAGTGGGGTACCAAATTATATATATAATTTGCACACTTTAAAATTTTATATAAATAGTATTATAGTGAACATATCATTCTACAACTTGCTTTTTTTGTTCAACACTGTTTTTGAAATGTAACCATGTTGTAAATTTAGCTCTAGTTTAACTGCTAATAGTACTCCATTATATCATAATTTATTTCCTCTCTTTCGACAGACATGTAATGTTGTTTTGAATTGTTTACTATTTCAAAAGAGTTTTCACAGCCATTCTTACAGTTCTTTTTTCACATGTGGGAGGATTTTTTTCAGTGTGTATACCTAAGAGTAGAATTGTTGGGTTATAGGTTGGAGAAGGCAATGGCACCCCACTCCAGTACTCTTGCCTGGAAAATCCCATGGATGGAGGAGCCTGGTGGGCTGCAGTCCATGGGGTCGCGAAGAGTCCGACACGACTGAGCGACTTCACTTTCACTTTTCACTTTAATGCACTGGAGAAGGAAATGGCAACCCACTCCAGTGTTCTTGCCTGGAGAATCCCAGGGATGGGGGAGCCTGCTTGGCTGCCGTCTATGGGTCGCACAGAGTCGGACACGACTGAAGCGACAGCAGCAGCAGCAGCAGCAACAGGATGGATATACGGGCTTCCCTGATGGCTCAGATGGTAGAGAATCTGCCTATGATGCAGGAGACCCAAGTTCAATCCCTGGGTTGGGAAGATCCCCTGGAGAAGGGAATGGCTACCCACTCTAGTATTCTTGCCTGGAGAATTCATCTTCCGCTTTATTAAACTGCCCTCCAAAGCAGCTGTAACACTGTGAACTCTCTCCAGTAGTGTAGCTAGTTCTTGGGTGCTGATTTGCAATGCAATTGCACAGAGTTTCCAAAAATTGTTGTATACTCTGTTTCCCTTTGTCTTACTGTCTTATCCTGTACCAATAACATAGTCTTATTAAATCGGTATCTGGAAGAAAAAGTCCCCCTACTCTGTTATTGTTCACTATTGTTTTGGCTATTCCTTCTCCTCGATCTTTCATACGAATTTCAGGGTCAGTTCTTCAAGTTCCACAGGAAAATCCTATTTGTATTTTGACTAGAATCCCAGCGAATTTATAATTTGGGAAAAAATAACTTTTGTATGTATGATATTGAGCCTTTCCTTCCATGAACATAGCATTTTCCATATGTTAGGTATTCTTTAATGGAGATTTCATCTTCAGTATAAGTTTAAAAATTCCTTATAAATATCTTATATTTTACTGACATTTTTCTAGCCATACTGTAACCTATTGCTATCTTAACGAGCATCTTCAAAAATTTCATTTTCAAAACACTTGTTAAATAGGAATGACTTTATTTTTTTAAACTGATTTAAAATTGATGAAGAATTGATGCTTTTGAACTGTGGTGTTGGAGAAGACTCTTCAGAGTCCCTTGGACAGCAAAGAGATCCAACCAGTCCATCCTCAAGGAAATCAGTCCTGAATATTCATTGGAAGGACTGATGCTGAAGCTGAAACTCCAATACTTTGGTGACCTGATGAGAATAACTGACTCATTTGAAAAGACCCTGATGCTGGAAAAAATTGAAGGCAGGAGGAGAAGGGGATGACAGAGGATGAGTTGGTTGGATGGCATCACCAACTCAATGGACATGAGTTTGAGTAAACTCTGGGAGTTTGTGATGGTCATGGAGGCCTGGTGTGCTGCAGTCCATGGGGTCCCAAAGAGTTGGACATGACTGAGCAACTGATTTATAACTCATTAGCTTATGCTGATTGATACTTTTTTGTCTTGTCTATTTATCAATTATTGAGAGATGTGTATTAAAATATCCTCTAACGATTGTGGATGTTCTAATTTTTCCATGTAATTTTGTCAAATTTTGCTTTATCTATTTCGAGGCTATGTTTTTTAGGACCATGTATAACTTTTATCTTCTTAGTGACCTATTTTTTTTTTAAATCATTAGATAGTTAACTTCTTTAATGCTTTTTAGCACCAAAGTCGTCTTTGTCTAATTTCAGTACAGTTAACACCAGCTTTATTTTGATAAAGGTTTGCCTGGTATATGTTTTATATTCTTTTATTTTTAACACTTTTTGTTTCATATTTCAGCAATGTCTCTTGTAAACAGCATGCAGCTAGATTTAAAAACAATCTGATCTATGTCTGACTAAACTGATGAGTTTAATTTCTCATAACTGATGTATTAAATTTATTATAATTGTCATTTCTAAATATCGTTTCTATTTAACTTGATTTTTTAAGTTGTACCTTTAACTTCCTTTTTCTCCTTAACAATCAACTGAGTTTTCTTCCCTTTCCCCCTTTCCATTGATTTAGATGTTAATCATTCTATATTTAATCTTTTGGTGGATCCCCTTCAGATCATAACTGTACAGCTGACATAATTAAGTCTAAAATTCATCCTTAATTAAACCATACTAGGACCTCTGAATATTTAAATTACTCCTGAGTTAACAGGTGTTGGATAATTCAGTTCCACACTGTTATACTGCCAACTGATCACTTTTGCTACTACAACTGTTTATATAGTTATAGGTAATGATTGCTTAGTTATACTCACATGCTAACCTATCTTTCCCTAGCACTACGATTTACATCTCATTCTTACTTTCCAGGTTCAATGGTCTTCTTAAAACATACTCTTCAATTGTTCTTTCAGTGAATATATTTATATTAATTTGCTGAAAATGTCTTGATTTTGCATTCATTCTGAAATAACAGTAGAATTAGATATAAAATTCTAGGTGGACAACTATTGTTTTCTTAATTCTTTGAAGATATTATTCTATTACTTTTTGCCTTGTATTACTGCTGTCAAGAAATGTTGTCAGCCTAACTGCAATGCCTTTGAAGGTTCAGTCTGCATCGTGAAAGTTGCAGATATGGAGAGCTTGCTGTACTACACCATTTTATATAAAGGAGTTGAGAGTGTGTGGATCTTTGTATTCAGGGGTTCCTGTAACCAGTCCCCCATAGATACTGAGGATGACTGTATTCTGTGTGATTACTGGCTCAGATCTTTTGACTTCAGTTATTCCATAATGTTTTAAAGTATACATTTGTCTTTATCACACATTCTGGAAAATTCTGTCATTATCTTTTCAAATATTGACTCTTTTATTCTAGAATTCATGTTCGGCATATATCGGACCTTCTGATATTATTATCTTTATCTTTTCTCTTTAATATTTTCCATCTCTTCATCTCTCTGTATTGCACTCTGGAGAAATTCCTCACACATGTCTTAAAGTTAATTCTTATCTAGGTCTAAGTTGCCTATCTAAGATTTTTATTTTATTTTTAATTTTTAAAAGATTTTTAAATTTAATGGTTTCATTTTAGATATTCA
>SJYQ01008119.1:79011-148028 GCA_006410935.1 Redunca redunca
ATCCACCATGGGTGTACACGTGTTCCCCATTCTGAACCCCCTTCCCTCTTCCCTCCCTGTACCATCCCTCTGGGTCATCCCAGTGCACCAGCCCCAAGCATCCAGTATCATACATCGAACCTGGACTGATTCTTTAATCATTTTCAAACACTTTATTTAAAATTTCTATCTGATGTTTCTATTATCTGAAACTCCTTGAGGTTACAGTTCTACTGTTTGTTGTGTCTACTGATGTTTCATCATGAAGGATTTGTTTTGAGAGTTTGAGGGGTCTGTGATTATGAACTGAACTGAACTGATTTTCAATGGTACTTCACTTTTGGGACTTCTATGACATTTGGGTTGAAAAAAACCAAACCCTCTAGAGAGGTTTTGGGTTTCCTTCTGCCAGGCACTCAGAAATATCCCTCTCCAATTCTGGAGTTCTGAGACAACACAGGCACTATATCTGAACCTTGGATTTCCACGGGGGAAAGCTTTTTATCAGAAGAATGACTCAGTTCCCCTACTCATGGCCCAGGCAGAGATTCTTCCTTGTCTTTTCACTGAGGAGTAAACATTTGAGGGATCCATTTGTTTTTTCATGTGGCTGTCCCAGGTCCATTTTCTGCCTTGCATGGGCCCAAGGCTTCAACTTCTATCTAACCCTAGTTGTTAAAAGACAAGGTCCTTAAAAAGTAAGAATGGCAAAGCCCCTTAAGGCATCAGCACGTTCAGTACACCTAACATCTGGTTTTCCTTCTTCATTTTGGCCGTGGAGAATTCTCTTACTTCCTAGTAAGATCAGTAAAGCATTTAAAAGAATACTTGTTGGCCCCTACCTCCCACCATTTTGAGGTACTCTCCAGTGGAAGGATTTCAAATTGCCCAGTATACTGTATTCTGGTAACCATGGTGCTCTCAGGTTTTAGACTTAAATGGCATCATGTTATGCTAAGTTGCTTCAGTCACGTCCGACTCTTTGCAACGCCATGGACTGTAGTCTTCCAGGCTTCTCTGTCCGTGGGATTCTCCAGGGAAGAATATTGGAGTGGGTTGCCATTTCCTTCTCCAGGGGCTCTTCCCAACCCAGGGATCGAATCTAGATCTCTTACATCTCCTGCATTGGCATGAGGGTTCTTTACCACTGGTGCCACCTGAAAAGCCCAAATGGCAGCACAAGTAATGCTAATTCAGTCTCCTTTATAGTAACTCCAACCTCATGAAAGATCAACTGAGAGGAGACTGACTGCCTCTTCCCTTGAAAAACCAGGAAAAACAAATACAGGTTTCTAATTCCTGTTCTACCACTTACTAGTCATGTGATCTTGGGCAAGCTTCTAATTTGAGTGTTTTGTTTCCTTAACTACTAAACCAAAATAATAATTCTTGCTTCATAAAGTTAACTGTGGGTATTAAATAAGATAGTGTATATAAATCCCAAACATACTGCAGGTACTTAAAAAATAGTCTCCTTCCTTCCTCTCTGTTTAGAAGATGGATGTTATAGAATTCCATAAGAATATAGCCTTTAGATTTATATTACATTTTATGTTTTACTGACAAAAAATGTTTAACTTCTTAATAATCGTGTGAGGTAGACAGAAATCCACATTACAGATGAGGTCAAAACTTATTATCAGAAGAGAAATAAGAAATCCCCAAACCCAGAAATCCTACCTTACAATCTAGTATTTCTCTGGGGATAATTGCTGCTTCATAAGGCACTTTAAAAATCCTTCTGCTGAACTAGTTTCTGAAAAGGCATCCTCAGGCCATAAATATAATACAGACATCAGAGGCTCGGTAATTGAAAGGATGTACGCATTTGACCTTAAGTAATTTGGAGCTGGTGATAGCTGAGGAACACTGTACCTTGTGGAAAATCCTGATGGGAGCCATCTCTGCTCCATTTAGCGTCTTCAAAAGGAACATGGGCCAAGAGGATGCATTCAGCCGAAATCCTGCAGCAAACAACAGGCAACAGATAAAAAATACATCTCAAAGGGAATTGCGATACCAAGTTTTCCTTTGGGAATCCAGCTACTCCTGCCACAACCTATGCTGTGATAGTTACAGACTATTAGGAAAGGACTTAAAGGTTAAGCAGAGAAAATGCCTCATTAGACAGATGAGAAAATGAGGCACGTAAGAGGGAATGTAACTTGCTCAAGGTAATGTTGCAAAGGTAGTAGTAAAGTCCCCAACCAAGTTTCCTGACACAAAGACAGGTGTTATAGAATGTACATCATAATGCCGGAAAGGTTTCCTTGAAAAATCCAAAATAGATGTGTGATAGGAATAACAAATACTTAGAAATGATCTAGACAGTACAGTGTGAAAGGGGATATAATCTCTTAAGAAGAAACTAAATATGTCTGATAAATCCAATATACAAGTAAAACTTTTTGGTTTATCTCAATATAAATACATTTTCACTCTCTCACTTTCTCTTTTCCCCTCTCTCACACATATACAGAATACAAAAAAACTTTTGGATATTCATTTTTACTTAATGAAGGATCAGGCTTCATGATGAAGATGAAAGGGGTTATTTTATTCAAAAATATTAATTTTCCAAAAGAGTCAAAGGAAGCCTAGAGAAGTTAATTGTCCATTGTCATACCTCAATGACAAGTCATTGGAAAAGATCCTGATGTTGGGAAAGACTGAAGGCAAAAGGAGAAAGGGGAAGCAGAGGACGAGATGGTTAGATAGCATCACCGACTAAATGGACATGAATTTTAGCAAACTCTGGATGACAATGGAGAACAGAGGAGCTTGGTGTGCTACAGTCCATTGGGTTGCAAAGAGTTGGACATGACTTAGCGACTGAGTAACAAGTCAAGAATCTACTATTTAATTAATAAATTATAAGAATAAGATCATTATTATATTTTCCAATTAGAGCTCCAAGTGCTCTCTTCAATTTGGCTTCAACCTTCGACTTGAGATACCAAAATCTAGTGCCTTTTGATAATCTCCCAGTCAACCTCAGCTCTCCTGTTCCTGACAAAGGACAGACAGGCTGAACCACAGCTGCACAGCTGGAAACAGCAACAACAATATCTGATTACTGTGTACTTTCGGCCAGATACTGTGCCAGGCACTTTCTACTGGTTATCTAATTTAATCCTCAAGACAACCTGCTGCTGCTGCTAAGTTGCTTCAGTCGTGTCCGACTCTGTGCGACCCCATAGACGGCAGCCCACCAGGCTCCCCCGTCCCTGGGATTCTCCAGGCAAGAACACTGGAGTGGGTTGCCAGTTCCTTCTCCAATGCATGAAAGTGAAAAGTGAAAGTGAAGTCGCTCAGTCGTGTCGGACTCTTCGCGACCCCATGGACTGCAGCCCACCAGGCTCCTCCATCCATGGGATTTTCCAGGCAAGAGTACTGGAGTGGGTTGCCATCGCCTTCTCCGTAAGGTAGAAATTATCTTCATTTTATAGATGAGAAGAGAGGTATAAAGTAAACTGCTTAAGATTTCAAAGTAAACAAATGACAAAGAAAGGACTGAAACCCAGGCAATCTGACTGTTGAGCCCATGCTCTTATATACTATGCTAAATTATCAATGTGCATGGGAAATGGAAAAGGAAGAAGCAGCTTTTGGGATTAAGTATTAATTAAGAGCTATAATTTAATTAAAGGAGGGAGTGTGAGAAGAGAGAAAAAAATGGAAATAAGAAAAGAGGTACTACCCCACATGATTTAAATGCTTAAGTCTCAAAGCTGACCAGGCTAAATGGGGTTTCCCAAGGTCAGAAGACTTCTTGGGATAGCTCATTCTTATCAGCAGAGGAGATAGCAATTTGAACATTCCTATCAAACTGCTACCACTTTCTTTTTGCCTACCTAGCCTTTTTTCCTTTTGCAACCCCCCCTACCCTGCTCCAAACCCTGATTTCAGGTGATTTGGTG
This sequence comes from Redunca redunca, assembly GCA_006410935.1. NCBI lineage: Eukaryota > Metazoa > Chordata > Mammalia > Artiodactyla > Bovidae > Redunca > Redunca redunca. The sequence continues at coordinate 82,911 of SJYQ01008119.1, forward strand.
GGGATGTCTACAGTGGGCTCTACCTACCTACCTGGCTATGGAATGCAAGATAACGCCATTTAAGAGCATCACATTCCCTTTAGACCAAAATATGTGATGGTGTGTCCCAAACTGGCTCAACTGTTTTCTGATATGATATGCATGTTGGAGAGCTTTGCTTTCTCCGAGATCATATTTGTAAGGGTGTTTGTAGATTTGGCACTGCTAACTAGAGAACATAACTGAGAATAAAGCCAACTCAGAGCAGAAGATGGAGAGACATGAGAGTATTTAAAACAACTCTCCTTAGGTCAGGAAAGGGCTGAAGCAAGCCAAACCTAGAGCAAATCTGCCATGAATAGTTCACTACACCTAAGAATAAGGCATGGCAAGGCACAGCTGTTCTAGAGAAATGTTCCCTACACCTTTGTAAAACGGAGGAATGGGGAGGAGTGACTCCACAATTACAAAACTCAGATTCATGCCCTCAGTTCCCAACAACTAGAGTGCCTCCCCATGTAATTCCCAATTCAATTTTTCAGAAGTGGGTTACTGAGAGGCTTCTATCTCACCTGGAACCTGAGCTAAAAAAAAAAAAAAAATCCTCTCACTCTGGAAATACTTATTATAATAACAGCTCATATGTATTGAATGCTTATCATGTACTACTTTATAGGTACCTCTCTCAGGATATTTCAAATAATACCATGAGAAGTACACTATCATTATCCCCAGTTTGCAAATGATAAAAGAGAAACTCAAGAGAAGTAGCTGGTCCCAGGTAGTAAGTAGTGGAAACAGATTCTACTGTATAATAATCTTACTCCAAACCTCAGGTTATTAACTATGTTTCCCTACCTCCTAGCAAGCTTCTTCAAGAGAAGAAGGGCAAAGCAGAAATGCTGCCAACCCAATTACTGAGTACTTTATCCCCCAACCCCCTGGTTCTCTTTCACTATACCATGCTACTTCCCACAAAAATTTATTATGCTCATATTATGTGCTAGCCTCCAAGTGCTAAGTACTTTTAAATGGGCTATCTCATTTAATCACTTCTACAGCTCCTGGTGGCTCAGACGGTAAAGCATCTGCCTGCCATGCGGGAGACCCGGGTTTGATCCCTGGGTTGGGAAGATCCGCTGGAGAAGGAAATGGCAACCCACTCCAGTAATCTTGCCTGGAAAATTCCATGGACTAAGGAGCCTGGTGGACTACAGTCCATGGGGTTGCACAGTCGGACACGACTGAGTAACTTCACTTTCACAGCTCTGTGAATTTGGTATGAGAAAAGTAGCACTGGTTTTGGATCCAGGCTACCTAGATTCAAATTTAGATGTGCTACTTAGCTGGTGTGTGATATCTGGGAAATAATAAGGCCCCTTTCTGGCTTTAGTTTCCTCAACAAAAAAGTGGGATAAAACTAGTAACTACTTCAATGGGTTGTTTTAAGGATTAAAACAAGTTAATATAAATACTTGTGTGAAGCACAAGTGAAGGAGTTAAAAAGATACCTGGTATATAATAAGTATTAAATAAATGCTGGCTTTTGACTATTATAGATAAAAGACTGAGCTAGTCAATAGCAGAGCAGGATTTAAACTGGACTCTTCTGTCTCCAGAGCCTTCATTATTAATCAGTACATTAATGTCTTCAAGCATTCAATCATTCAGTTCTACCATGCTATCTTTCTTGGTAAAAGAGTTGGAGTTGTACATTTGTGCAATAAGGAAAAGGAAAAAATAATAATTTGAGGGTTTCCTCAAATTAAACAAAGGACAGGTGGATAAGAAATCTTAGCCTCTAAAGTGGGAGTACCTCAGTGTCTGGCCACTGGTTCTCTTTTCTTTTGTCTGTACTCTTTTCCCATCAACGATGACTGCTAGTTTATATCTCTAACCCAAACCTCTGTTCTGAGTTTCATGCTCATATTTTCAACCGCCTTATTCTATAATTCTTGGATGCCAAGAAATCTCAAAATGAGTGAGTCTAAAACAAAACTCTTGATTTTACAACCCCCTTTCTCTCTAGTCACCTCATCTTGGTTAACAGCACCAGTTATTTAAACCCAGGTTCTGAGGCTGAACCCAGACTTCTGGGGCTTCCCTGGTGGCTCAGAAGGTAAAGCATCTTCTGCCTGCAATGCAGGAGACCTGGGTTCGATCCCTGGGTCGGGAAGATCCTCTGGAGAAGGAAATAGCAACCCAGTCCAGTACTCTTGCCTGGAAAATTCCATGGACGGAGGAGCCTGGTAGGCTACAGCCCATGGGATTGCAAAGAGTCGGACCCAACTGAGCGACTTCACTTTCGCTTTTCTGAGACCATAAAGCCTAGAAGTCACTCTTGGTTCTTCCATTTCTACTGCCTCTCAAATACAATTAATCAGCAAGTACTGATGGTCCTTACATCGAATATATCCTAAACCAAACCATTCCTTGCCAATCTGTTTTTCTCCCCCATTAACACCCTAATCTAAGCCACAGTCAGGCTCTGCCCATCCTACGACAACAGCTTTCTAACCACTCTGCTTCTATTTTTGCCTCCTTACTGTCTATTTTCCACACAGCAATCAGAATGATATGGTTATGTTTCTAAAAATATAAATCAGATCACATCACTCTTATGCTTACATCTTATACCACAAAATAAATCTCAAGTCTTTATGTATTTAACAAAACTTACAAGATCTGGAACTTGCTTACATCTTATAATTCATCTGTCTCTCCCCTGCCCTTTGAGTACTGGTCTTTCTATTTTCCAAGCACACCAAGCTGTGTCCCTCTGCCTCCAACGCCCTTTCCTCTTCTCAAATCTTTGATTAGCTCTTTGCTGAAATGTCACCTCCTTAGAGTGGCACTCCTAGACCACTCTACCTCAAATAGCCTCCTAGATTCTGCACCTTATTATAGCTTCCATCAGTGCCTAAATTTTCTTTTTTCCACGTAATGTGTTTTTCTAACCAGAATATAAGCTCCATAAACGTTTTACAAAACAAAGGGAAAAAATCTCCACTTATTAAATGGGTGCTAGGAAATGCTTTATCATGTTATCTCATTTAATCCTCACAAAAACCATGTGTGGCAGAGTTTATTAATGATCTGGCAGGTCAGGCACCTGAAACTGAAGGTTAAAAGTCAAGGTAAAGCAACTTACCACTGGCCACACAACTAAACTAGTAAGTGGCTGGGNAAATAGATGGGGAAACAGTGGAAACAGTGTCAGACTTTATTTTTTTGGGCTCCAAGATAACTGCAGATGGTGACTGCAGCCATGAAATTAAAAGACGCTTACTCCTTGGAAGAAAAGTTATGACCAACCTAGATAGTATATTCAAAAGCAGAGACATTACTTTGCTNACTAAGGTCCGTCTAGTCAAGGCTATGGTTTTTCCTGTGGTCATGTATGGATGTGACAGTTGGACTGTGAAGAAGGCTGAGCACCGAAGAATTGATGCTTTTGAATTGTGGTGTTGGAGAAGACTCTTGAGAGTCCCTTGGACTGCAAGGAGATCCAACCAGTCCATTCTGAAGGAGATCAGCCCTGGGATTTCTTTGGAAGGAATGATACTAAAGCTGAAAGTCCAATACTTTGGCCACCTCATGCGAAGAGCTGACTCATTGGAAAAGACTCTGATGCTGGGAGGGATTGGGGGCAGGAGGAGAAGGGGACGACAGAAGATGAGATGGCTGGATGGCATCACTGACTCGATGGACGTGAGTCTGAGTGAACTCCGGGAGTTGGTGATGGACAGGGAGGCCTGGCGTGCTGCGAAACATGGGGTCGCAAAGAGTCGGACATGACTGAGTGACTGAACTGAACTGAAAAGTTAGCCAGTTTTAGTATATGCCTGTTCATCTATTTTTGATTTAATTTTATGTAATAAGTAACACAGTCAAATAATTCAGAAGTCAAAAGAATATAAATGGGTATTCTCCAAGAAGTCTCTCATTTTTATTCTTTCCACACTATTCCCAGACACTCCCCATGGGCAACCTTTTCATTATTTTCTCGTTTTAACAGTCCAGTGTTTCTTTTTATAAAAGTATATAAAATATACGTAAGTTCATGTACATTATATATATGTGCATGTGTGTATACACGTATATTTCCTTCTCTTTCTCAAAAGTAAATGGTTTTAAGTGTGTTCATATCAAAATGTGTAATCATCACCATCATGTATTTCCAGAATTTTTTCATCTTCCTCACACGAAACTCTGCCCATTAAACAGTAACTCCTCAGTCCTTTCTCCCCTCTCTGAGTTCCTTGCAAACGTCACTCTTTTTTCTGTAGGTACTCAGTGGAATCATATAGTATTTGTTCTTTTGTGACTGGCTTATTTCATTTAACATATTATCTTTAAGGCTCACTCACACTGTAGCATGTCAAAACCTCCTTCCTTTGTAAAGCTGAATAATATTTTACTATGTGTATATACCACATTTTATTTACTCATTCTTCTCTCAATGGAAACTTGGGCTGTTTTGGCCTTTTGGATATTATGAATGCTGCTGCTAAATATGGGTATAAAAATATCTCCTTGAGTCCTTACTTTATTCGCTTTTGCCTATCTATCCCAAAGTGGAATTGCTAGATCATATGGTAATTTATGGTGGCTCAGACGGTAAAGCGTCTGCCTACGATGCAGGAGACCCGGGTTCGATTCCTGGGTGGGGAAGATCCCCTGGAGAAGGAAATGGCAACCCACTCCAGTACTCTTACCCTGGAAAATCCCATGGACGGAGGAGCTTGGTGGGCTACAGTCCATGGGGTCACAAAGAGTCGGACACGACTGAGAGACTTCCCCTCCCCCCACCATGGTAATTTAACTTTTAACTTTTTTTGTGGAAACACCATATTGTTTTTCATAGTGGCTATGCCATTTTTCATTTCTAATACTCACCAGTACACAAAGTTCCAATTTCTCCACATCCTCACCAACACTTGTTATTTTCTATTTATTTGATAATAGCCATTCTAATGGGTGTGAAGTATTATCTCATTGTGATTTTGATTTCCCTAAATGATTAGCAATATAGAGTATCTTTTCATGTGCTTATTGGACATTTGTGTATCTTCTACAGAGAAATGTCTATTCAAGTCGTTTGCTTATTTTTCAATCAAGTTGTTTATTTGTTACTGTTGAGTTCAAAAAGTTTTAAAAAATATATTCTGGATAGTAACCCCTGACCAGATACATGATTGACAAATATTTTCTCCCATTCCATGAGTTCCCTTTTCACTCTAACACTTTCCTTTAATAAGCAAAATTTTTAATTTTGATGCAGTCAAATATAACTATTATTTTTCTTTTGTTGCCTGTGTTTTTGATGTCATATCTGGACACCACTGCCAATTTCAATGTCATGAAGCTTTTCCTCTATGTTTTATTCTACGTTTTAAGGTTTTAGCTCCTACATTTAGGTTGTTGATCCATTTTGAATTAATTATTATATAGGAGTGTAAGGTAAAGGTCCAATTTCATTTTTTTGCATGTGGATACCCAGTTTTCCCAGTATTCAGCATACAATATTGTATGTTGAATTGGTTTATTTAAGTTTGAAAAAATAATAGCTTTATTGTGGTGAAACTCAATTATACTTTTAAGTATCTGATTCAGTGGTTTTTAGAGTTATGCAAAGATAATTCTATTGACTTCCCTGGTGGCTCAGATGGTAAAGCATCTGCCTGCAATGCAAGAGACCTGGGTTTGATCCCTGGGTCAGGAAGATCCCCTGGAGAAGGAAATGGCAACCCACTCCAGTACTCTTGCCTGGGAAATCCCATGGATAGAGGAGCCTGATAAGCTAGTCCACGGGGTCGCAAAGAGTCAGACATGACTGAGCAACTTCTTTTCTCTAAAGATAATTCTACCTAATTTTGGAAGATTTTTTTTTTATCATTCCTCTACTCTCCCCATTTTCAGTTTATCCCAGTCCCTGGAAGCCACTAACCTCTCTGCCTTTTTAGATTTGCCTACTTTCTCCCATTGTGTGGGTTGTCTTTTCACTTCCCTGACTGTCTCTGGAAGCAAAATTAAAAACTTTTAATTTTGAGGTCTATCAGTTTTTTTCTGTTCTTTGTGCTTTTGGAGCCAGATCTAAGAAACCACTACCTAATCCAAAGTCGTAAAGATTTACTCCCATGTTTTCCTCTAAGAGTTTTAGGTCTGTTATCTACTTTGCAATTAATTTTTGTATATGGTGTGGAAATGGCAACCCACTCCAATACTCTTGCTTGGAAAATCCTTGGATGGAGGAGCCTGGTAGGCTACAGTCCATGGGGTTGCAAAGAGTCGGACACGACTGAGCGACTTCACACTAATCAAAAATACAAAAAACAAAACTATGGTGTGGAGGTGGGGTCCAATTTCATTTTTTTATATGTGAATATCCAGTTGTCCCTGTGCAGGTTGTTGAAAACCCTGCTGAATTATCTTGGCACCTTTGCTGAAAATCAACTGAGAATAAATGTATGGGTTTATTTCTATACTCTCAAATCTAATCCTCTTATCTATAAGTCTATGTTCATTTTATGCCAGTACCACAATGTCTTGAGTACTGTTGCTTTACACTAAGTTTTAAAATCAAGAAATGTGCGTTCTCACAGGTCTGCAGAGTTTTGTCAAAGTTCATATGACTTTCTTCCTTTGCTATTTTGATATGGTAAAGTCCACTAATGAGTTCGCTAAACTTAAATCTTTTCATTCTCCCCAAACCCCTACTACTTTGTCTTGATGAATCACTGTTTTAAATATGTTGAATTCTAATTCCTAACATTTTATGTAAAATTTTTATAATAATACTCATACATGACAGCATGTGTGTGTGTGTGTAAATATGTTGAATTCTAATTCCTAACATTTTATTTAAAATTTTTACAATAATATACATGACAGGGTATGTGTGTGTGTGTGTGTGTGTGTAGAATTCAACATATTTAAAACAGTGATTCATCAAGACAAAGTAGTAGGGGTTTGGAGAGAATGAAAAGATTTAAGTTTAGCGAAATCATTAGTGGACTTTAGCATATTAAAATAGCAAAGGATGAAAGTCATATGAACTTTGACAAAACTCTGCAGACTCGTGAGAATGCACATTTCTTGATTTCAAAACTTATTATAAAGATGGTGTGTGTGTGTGTGTGTGTGTTTAAATCAGGTTAAGTATCAAAGTTCTGAAGTGAAGTGAAGTGAAGTTGCTCAGTCGTGTCTGACTCTTTGCGACCCCATAGACTGTAGCCAGTCCACAGCATTTTCCAGGCAAGAGTACTGGAGTGGGTTGCCATTTCCTTCTGCTTATAAAAAGAATTTGGCTATTTTCTTACTTTTTCTATGATCCAGAAGTGCACTGTCTAATACCATAGCCACCAATCACATAGGTTTTCAACTTTAAATTACAATTACATAAAATTAAAAATTCAATTCTTTAGTTGCAGTAGCCACATTCCAAGTGCTCTATAGTCACACGAGGTTGGACATGTGCCATAATGGACAGCAAAGACACAAAACATTTCAATCATCATAGAAAAGTTCTGTGGGTATCACTGACCTACAGCAACTTGTAGGTCATTAGGAAGAATTGAGACTATTTGGTATTCAAGGTTTTGTAGGATTTCCCTGTAAAATAATCTGTACCTAGTGCTTTGATGTAGGTGTTTTGAAAATATTTTTTCTATAGATCTGTTTAAACATTGTGATGGTCCTAACTAGCTTTTCTGGTTTATTACACTATTGCTCCCTTTGTCATTTCTACTTCTGTATATCTGCTCTAATTGCTTTTTTTCTTTATTAGGCTAACTAGTAGCTTGTATATTTTGTTGATGCTTTCTCCAAAGAACCAACACTTTGATCTTCTGCTTTTCTATTTTCTACCTCATTAATCTCTTTTTATCTTTATTTCTTCTATTTATTTCTCCTTTGTATTTTCTTTGGGTAATAACTTTTTCTAGCTTTCTGAATTGGGAGCTTAAATTTTTAATATTTATCCTTTCATTTTTATTTATGACAGGTATTTAAGGCTATAATTTGTTTTCTAATCACCCTTTTGATTGTATCTCAGACTTCTGATGTGATGTTTATTATGACTATGTTTTAGGAATTTTGAAATTTTGGCTTATATATCCGTTTTCCAAACAAAAATTGTTTAAACAAAGAGCTTTAAATTTCATGGTGGGAGGGTATTTGCCATGGTATACAGTTTGGTATACATACATAATATACACACACACACACACACACACACACACACACAATCTATCTTATTCATTAAAGTCTTCAGCACCTTTACTTTTTGTACTCTTAGCCTGTCTTGAGAGATGTGTGTTAAATATCCTATTAGTGTGTTTGTCTATATCACTTTGTATCTACTGTAATTTCTATTTTATGAATTATACCATGTCTAAAGAGCTTCCTGGGTGGCTCAGTGGTAAAGAATCTGATTGCAATGCAGGAGATGCGGGTTTGATCTCTGGGTAGGGAAAAATCCCCTGGAGAAGAAAATCACAACCCTTTCCAGTATACTTGCCTGGAAAATCCTATGGACAAAGGAGTCTGGCAGCCTACAATCCATGGGGTCACAAAGAATCAGACACAACTCAGTGACTAAACAACCACCACCACCACCATGTCTGATAATAGAATTGCAGTCTCTGCTTATTTAACTTATATGCAGAGTACGTCATGCAAAATGCTGGGCTAGATGAATCACAAGCTGGAATCTAGATTGCTAGGAGAAATATCAACCACCTCAGATACACATATGATATCACTCTAACAGCAGAAAGTGAAGAGGAAATAAAAGGCCTCTTGATGAGGGTGAAAGAGGAGAGTGTAAAAGCTGGCTTAAAAACTCAACATTCAAAAAACTAAGATCATGATATCTGGTCCCATCACTTCATGGCAAACAGAAGGGGGAAAAGTGGAAACTGTGACAGATTTTATTTTTTGGGCTCTAAATTCACTGAGGATGGTGACTGAAGCCACAAAATTAAAAGACGCTTGTTCTTTGGAAGAATAGCTATGAAAAACCTAGACAGGATATTAAAAAGCAGAGACATCATTTTGCTTAACAAGGTCCGTACAGTCAAAACTATGGTTTTTCCAGTAGTCATGTACAGATGTGAGAGTTGGACCGTAAAGAAGGCTGAGCACCATAGAATTGATGCTTTCAAGCTGTGGTGCTGGAGAAGACTCTTGTGAGGCCCTTGGACTCCAAGGAGATCAAACCAGTCAGTCCTAAAGGAAATCAACCCTGAATATTAATTGGAAGGACTGATGCTGAAAGCTGAAGCTCCAATACTTTGGTCACCTGATGCAAAGAACTGACTCACTGGAAAAGACCCTGATGCTAGGAAAGATTGAAAGCAAAAGGAGATGCAGGTGGCAGAGTAGGAAATGATTAGATAGCATCGTTGACTCAGTGGATGTGAATATGAGCAAACTCTGAGAGATGGTGGAGGACAGAAGGGCCTAGTGTGTTGCAGTCCACGGGGTCACAGAGAATTGGGACATGACTTTGTGAATGAACAACAACAAACCTCTGCTACTATACTGTTTGAAGTTGCTTCATACATCATTTGTCATCTTTTACTTTTAGCCTTCCCGACTCACTTTATTTTAGGTATGTCTCCTGTACAGTGTAAAGTTGGATTTGACTCTGAGCATCAATCTGAAATGTTTTAGCAGGTGAGCTAAATGTAAATATTCATTTACATTCTGTATACTCTGTATAAATTACACTCAACTTTACACTCTGTATAAATTACGTATTTGTTCTCGACTTTATCACACTATGTTTTATTTACTGCATTTTCCATAGTTCATCTCTTTGTAACATTTATTTCCTGACCATTTTGTTCTTTTGGTATTGAGAAAGTTTGGGAATTTTGTTTTAGTGGTTATCTTTATACTAACATACTTTATAATGTCCTTAATTCTCCCATTTCCTCATTTAGGCTACTACTCTCTGATTTATTGGTTTTAAATGATATCCTTTGACCCCATCTGAAGGTATCACAGGAGGAAAGGGACTTGCTCTCTGGCCCCACTGCATTCGCTGGCAGGCTTCTGCAGCACTCCCGCTTCCTTGGTTGCCCGTGTCCTGGAGCACTGGACAGTTAGTGGTTAAGTATCCAGTGGCCAGCAGCAGCAGCAGCTCCGCCTCCACAACCTTCTCCCATCTTAATTGGTTTTGTGAGAGTTTCTACAGAGAGACACCCCTCTCCATGAACAGTCTTCTCCAAACTATAGAAGGCCAATTTCTAGCAAGGTCCACTGCTGTGGCACCAGTGATCTCTCTCATCCAGTGAGCAACGGCGCCCCCTCCAACACGGCTTACCTCTCGGGCCTGAGACGGAGGAAGGGAGGCTCTTCCTTGGGCTGTCTCTCTCTGCCCCAGTGTAGTGGCTTCTCCTTATGTCTGCTCTGCATACATTCCTTAGAGTTCTCTGCCTTTTGACTAGCCAGTCCCTCACTCCAACTCTCTGTTAGAGTTAACAATTTCATTATCTGTGTTCCTTCTTCACTGGGACCCAGACTGATACCATACGATTCTACTCTTGTCCCTACCTTTGCTTTTCTTAGATATATCATCTGGTATTTGGATGAAGCTCTTTCCATAATTGATTTAGGAAGGGGCTGGGTCACAATATTTCCTGTGTTCTTGTACATTGAAAACTCTTTCAGTATAATCTCAGCACTTGAAAAAACAGTTCATCTAGACATAAACCTGTCTTTTCTTTCCTCAAATTTCTTAAAAATGCTCCTCCATTTATAGTCTTGCTTTGCATTTTGGTGTTGAAAAGTATGATGTAAACCTGACTTTCCTTGCCTTGAAAATAATTTGGCTGTTTTGCTAGAGGCTTAGCTGAATTTTTTTAATTCATCGAGTGTAACTGTTTTACTAGAAAGGGTCTTAGAGTTGACAATTTTCCAGGAATAAGGTAGGCTTTTTCAATATGAAGGTTCAGGTATTTTCCCATTTTTGAAACATTTTCTTACAATTTTTTAATCCTGTTTATCTTCTTCAGGAAATCCAAATATACATGTACACATACAAATACCCAGAGGACCTTTCTGACTACATTCTATATCTAACAGTTCCTTTCTGATACTTTTAAACCTTTTTCTTCTAATATTTAGTTTTATGCTCTTGACTGTTTTATTTCTTTTCTCAATGTCTCTTATTATATTTTCAGTTGAATATATTGTCCCAATGGGTACCTTGGAACTGAGTCTTCAATTGAGATTATTTTTCTTTCTTCATTTTTTTCCTTGAGTTTGCACAATTCTATTTTCACATCTTCCTATTTACTGTGCCTTTCTAGTCTGACTTAAAATTTATGATTCAAGGTATTTTTTTTCATAGATGTCAATACTTATTTAATTCAAGATGGGTCACTGTGCAACAGTTTTCCTCTGATTAGTCACTGATTTTTGGCTTAGAATTTTCAGTAGTTAAAATGGTTTTATCTTCTACTTCTGTTTTTCCTCATGTAGAAGTTTTTTTATGGATGTTGACTGCTGTTTCCTAATGATTTAAAATGTCTTATATTTTCTTGGGCTAGCAAAAAACAGGATGTTCCATTTTGTCAGGGATCTTGGGTCATGAGTTTTCTGTTGGCATAATGAAATGCAGCTTCTTTAGTGGAGCCTGTTTGGGATGCGGTGGGATAGGAAGAGGCGAATGCCTTCTGATTTTATGATTTTCTCTGTTTCTGTGTAACTCTAAACGACTACCCATGGCTTCCTTCTTTTCCTTCAATATTATGTCTATCTCTCCCATGAAGGTAGTTATCAGCCCACGGCTGCTATCTCTGATCCCTCACACTTTTAATTCATTCTCTTTCTTCTGATTCTCCAGTAGACAATGCTCTAATCAAGTAGCTCTTAGTTCTCTTTCAGTTTCCCACTCTGGATGGGCCTATCTTTTTCTGGAAGTGATTTTGGCTGTGTTAGGCTCCCATTGCCCTTTGCCTTTTTAATGTAGTTTCTATCTACATAAAACTCTTCATTCTGGTATGGGGTGGGTATTAGCTTTACTGGTTTCAGATCTTTATATCAGAACATGTAGGCAACATGTTATTGAAATGTGTGGTATTCTTGACTCTTAGTTATGTTTAGGCATGAGTTATAGGTGGCTTAATTTGCTTTCCTTTTTGAGCTATATGTTTCTGGAGAACTTATGGAGAAATTTTGATGTAGATGGTCACCATTATCCCTGGGAACTTATAGTTTGTAATAGCCTATCAAGATGCTTCTAAACTGTGGTTCATAAAATCAGTTGAGAACCTTATGGTACTATGCAGTTACAAAAAGGAATGAGAAACATCTCAATACTAAGAAGTCATTTTGAGGACATATTGCTAAATGAAAAAAGATTGAGAAAAGTATGTATAGTATGTTGTCATTTATATAAGAAGGGAATACATATGTATATATATGTACACACACACACTCACAGATATATTTGCTTATTTTTTAAAAAATGGAATATGAACTATTAAAAGAAAGTGGTTACCATATGGCAGAAGAAAGGGATAAGGTAAAGGGTATTTCTCTGAATATACTGTTTTACAGATTTCAAGAATTATTTATATATATGAGGCCAAAGATGGAACAATTCAAGAATCAACAAGGATAATTAGTGCAATGGAGTGAAAAACATCAAATATGTATGAATCTTTGAGTTTATGATATTAAATACAATAATAGCAATAAGATTAAGCAATTTTGGAGGATAATGGCAATATAATTTATTATTCTGAAAAGTGGTAAACAAAGAAAAGAATCAAGCATTTAAACTGTCTTTCCTGCATGAACTATGCTTCAGGATAGCCAAATAGTTGAAAGTTTATTTTAATGGACATATTCCATTTAATTTATGTGGACAGAATGATAATATTAAAATTTTCTATTTTGCAACCAAAATGAATTGATAGGTCTAAATCAGGGGTCAGCAAACTATAGCCAGAAGGCTGGACAACTTGTTTTGTAACTAAAGCTTTACTGGATCACAGCCTTGCCCATTTTTTTATGTATTGTCTATGACTGCCTTCATATTACAAGGACAAAGCTGACAAGTTACAATGAGAATGTATGGCCTGTAAGCCTGAAATATTTACTATCTGACTCTTAGGAAATCTGCCAACCCCTGCTCTAGACTACAAGCAGCAATGGCTGCTACATTATAAAATGAGAGACAACCAGACCATATATACTTCTTAATAAATGTAAATATCACTACCTATGAAATATTCTTATTGAAAAAAACTAAACCTTAACCTGATCAAGCCTCTAGATCTAGTTACCAATTTCTAGGAAGAGAGGTCAGAGAAACATGCTAAATGATACCAGAGAGATATAATCAGCAAAATCTAATTGTGGGAAAATGTAAAGAAAATGACTTAGGTTTTCCAACAAATAAACTGCAAGGAAAAAATAAAAGAGAGGAGGAGAACACATAGATTAAAAGAGGCTTAAGGAACATATCACCCAGCTGCATATGTTGATTTTATTTGGATCCTGATTCAAAGAAAATGAAATAAAGAGAGGAAGAGAGAGAGAGAGACAGACAGACAATAGGGAAAATTTAAATAGTGAGTAAATATTTGTTGATATTAAGGAAGTATCATTATTTTATTCACATGTGACAATATTATTATGCTTATGCTTTTAAAATATTAACTATGAGAGAGATACATACTAAATATTTAGTGATAAAATGATACTATGCTTAAGCAACTGGGCAGGAGTGGTCAGGGAATGTATATAGCTACTGAGAAAACAAGACTTAACTATCAAAGATAAAACATACGTGGACTTTCATTCTCTGTATTATTTTTTTCTACTTTTGTATATGTTTGAAATTTTACAAGTAATTTTTTTTAAAGAAGGAAAAGGTTAAATAACCACTTGGGGAGGTCTTTCAAATGACACTTTCCTCTAATGCTCATTTAATTTAGCACAGCCTCCTGAGGGGAACACAGCCTATAAGCCATCTCCATCCTCCGGAGAGACCCACTGCAATAGTGACTGACGGTAACTGATGAAATGTGCTAAATCACTCAGGTATACTGATGCTAAAAAAGGTGAATCTGATCTTGAAGAGAAAAATACAGTGGTGTCATTAAAGTAAAATAATGCATTGTACTTAATAATTGATTTAAAGTGAGAAAATTCCAAGGACCAATTGAGAATTTAGGAGAAAGGAGATAAGGGATCTTTATAATAGTCACCCTTTCTAATGGGAGATTTTTCTCTCACTGTTATGATTGTAGGATTTGATAAAAGCTCCATGGTTTTTTGAGGCAAGTTCAATGGCAAGACCTTCTTCCATCCTTTTTCTCAGGATAAATGGGACCTGACAAAGAAGGATGCAGGGTGTGGTTTCTCATTAGAAAAAGAGGAGCTGAAGAGAAGCATGGGTATCACAAGTTAACGAAGAGTGGAGAGGTCCAGATTTTACAGCTCATTTCATGTTAGGTAGACCTTTTGGACCATACGAAAAAGAAGGGATGGGCAGATGATCCTATGTTTTCTTCTAATATAATGTACAATTTGAGGAAGATAACTAATGGGCTAGGGAGAGCTTGGGTCCAGTTACTCACCCAGAGGGGGCTGCAGCATACCCCCATTCTTCTCACAGTTCCCGACAGGCTGAATTTCAGCTGAGTCAACCAGCCGCCAGAAGTCATTCTTGTTGTCGCTGCCATCAAGGCGAAGGCGGAGGCGAGCACCTGTCAGTCCAACTACTGTGGCAATACAGGTAGATGTGGTGTTCCTGGGGTCCTGCGCTTCCAATTTCATGCTGATCTTGAACTCGTTGCTTGGAGGTGTGTAGGACTGAGGAGAACAAGCCATTGGGATTAGGCAGCTAAGAATACATGGCATTTTCAGTAAGGATATTAGGAGATGGAACCTGAAAATTTACGCTTTGGATGCAAACTGATTACAGCTGAGTCAGGGACAACCCTCATGAATTATTTCCTAATACCTAGGAAGGGTCTCATGAAAAAGAAACACTGAAATGTAAAGTGAAGGGAAAAAATTACTTTCCAGTGAAGCATCAAATATTGACTGACCAGTAAGAAAAGGATAAGAGTATCTCAAATGGTCCTTGCTTAAATGCTGTTTTTTATCCTATCTTCTCCAATTCCGTAACCCTCCAGGTATTCTTAATGTTTTCTTTGCAGAAATCATCCAATTAAACTATCATATCTTTAGTGTTTCTTCATGGAGTGCTTCAGGATGTCTACCACACAGACTAACCAATGGGAATAGATTATTTTTTTTACTTTGACATTAACTTAGAAATCAATTCCTGTTTTTTTTTTTTTTAAAAAAAACTTTTAAGTTATAATTGACATACAATGAACTACACACTTAGGTTAAGTACTGACATATGTATACACTCATGACACCACATACATCACAACACTCTGGAAACCATCACCACTATCAAGATAATGAACATGGACTTACTATCAAGTTTTGCATATCCCTTTAAGATCTCTCTAGCCCTTCCCAGATCTCTCTCTCTCCAGGCAAACACTGCTTTACTTTCTATCAGTGTAGACTGTTTTGCATTTTGCATTTCTAGACTTAAAATGGAATCATACAGAATACACTTTTTTTTTTGGATCTAGTTTCTTTCACTCAGCATAACCATTCTGATATTCATCCATTTGTTGAATGTATCAATAATTCATTTATTTTTCATGAAGACTCACTTTTAAGAGCAGTTTTAGGTTCACAGAAAAACTGAGAGGAAGATAGATTTCCTATAAACATCCTGCTCCAACACATGCAGTGTCTCCTCTATTTTCAGTATCTCCTAACATAGTAGTACATTTATTACAACAGATAAAACTACACTAATATATCATAATAACCCAAAGGCCATTATTTACAGTATGGTTCTCTCTTGGTGTTGTATACTCTATGAATTTGGTCTAATGGAGCCATGTATCTATCATTATAGGATCATACAAAACAGTTTAACTGTACTAAAAATCCTCTGCACTTGGCCTACTCATCCACTCAATCTCTGGCAACCACTGATCTTTTTACTGTCTCCACAGTTTTGCCTTTTCCAGAATGTCATATAGTTTGAATCGCACAGTACATAGCTTTCTCAGGCTGGCTTTTTTCTCGTAGTTAAGATGCATTTAAGTTTCCTCTATGTCTTTTCATGGCTTGATAGCTCATTTCTTTCTAGGGCTGAGTAATACTCCATTGTCTGGCTATACTACAGTTTGTTTATCCATTCACCTACTTAAAAAACATCTTGGTTTCTTCCAAGTTTTGGTGATTATGAATAAAGATGCAATAAAATCCACACACACACACACACACACACACACATATATATATACACACATACACACACATACACACAAGTTTTTGTGTGGACATAAATTTTCAACTTCTTTGGGTAAATATCAAGGAATGCAACTGATGGATCATATAGTAAGAGTATGTTTAGTTTACAAGAAGAGAAATCACCAAACTGCCTTATAAGATGTCTGTACCATTTTGCATTCCCACAAGCAATTAATGAGAATTCCTATTGCTCCACATCCTTGCCAACACTTGGTGTTATCAGTGTTCTGGGTTTTGGCATTACAATATGTATGCAGTGGTATCTCACTGTTGTTTTCATTTGCAGTTCTCTAATAACATATGATGTAGAACATCTTTCTTATGCTTGTCATCCGACCGTCTTTGGTGAGATGTCTGTTAAGATCTTTGATCTTTTTTGAGTTATTTTCTTATTTTGAGTTTAAGGTATTCTTTGTATATTCTGGGTCACAGTCCTTTGTCAAACATGTCTTGTAAAAATATTTCCTCCTAGTCTGTGGCTTGTCTTCTCATTCTCTTGACAGTGTCTTTCAAGGTTTTATTTTAACGAAGTTCAACTTATCACTATTTCTTTCATGAACTGTGCCTTTGGTTTGCACCTAATAAATCACTGCCACACCTAAGGTCACCTTCAGTCCAGTTCAGTCGCTCAGTTGTGTCCAACTCTTTGTAACCCCATGGACTGCAGCACACCAGGCCTCCCTGTCCATCACCAACTCCTGGAGTTTACGGAAACTCATGTTCATTGAGTTGGTGATGCCGTCCAACTATCTCATTCTCTGTCATCTCCTCCTCCTCCTGCCTTCAATCTTTTCCAGCATCAGGGTCTTTTCAAATGTCAGTTCTTCGCATCAGGTGGTCAAAATATTGGAGTTTCAGCTGCAACATCAGTCCTTCCAATGAATATTCAGGACTGATTTCCTTTAGGATGGACTGGTTGGATCTCCTTGTTGTCCAAAGGACTCTCAAGAGTCTTCTCCAACACCACAGTTCAAAAGCATCAATTCTTCGGCACTCAGCTTTCTCTTATAGTCCAGCACTCACATCCATACATGACTACTGGAAAAACCGTAGCTTTGACTAGATGGACCTTTGCTGGCAAAGTAATGTCTCTGCTTTTTAATATGCTGTCTAGGTTGGTCATAACTTTTTTCCCAAGGAGTAAGCATCTTTTAATTTCATGGCTGCAGTCACCATCTGCAGTGATTTTGGAGCCCAAAAAAATAAAGTCTGACACTGTTTCCACTGTTTCCCCATCTATTTCCCATGAAGTGATGGGATCAGATGCCATGATCTTAGTTTTCTGAATGTTGAGCTTTAAGCCAACTTTTTCACTCTCCTCTTTCACTTTCATCAAGAGGCTCTTTAGTTCTTCTCCACTTTCTGCCATAAGGGTGGTGTCATCTGCATATCTGAGGTTACTGATATTTCTCCTGGCAATCTTGATTCCAGCTTGTGCTTCCTCCAGCCCAGCATTTCTCATGATGTACTCTGCATATAAGTTAAATAAGCAGGGTGACAATATACAGGCTTGACGTACTCCTTTTCCTATTTGGTACCAGTCCGTTGTTGTTCCATGTCGAGTTCTAACTATTGCTTCCTGACCTGCGTACAGGTTTCTAAAGAGGCAGGTCAGGTGGTCTGGTATTCCCATCTCTTTCAGAATTTTCCACCGTTTGTGGTGATCCACACAGTCAATGACTTTGGTATAGTCAATAAAGCAGAAATACATGTTTTTTTCTGGAACTCTCTTGCTTTTTTGATGATCCAACAGATGTTGGCAATTTGATCTCTGGTTCGTCTGTCTTTTCTAAAACCAGCTTGAGCATCTGGAAGTTCATGGTTCACATACTGTTGAAGCCTGGCTTGGAGAATTTTGAGCATTACTTTATTAGGGTGTGAGATGAGTTTGAGCATTCTTTGCATTGCCTGTTTTTGGGATTGCAATGAAACCTATGCTAACTTTTAGGAGTTTTAGTTTTGTGTTTTATGGTTAGGTGTGTGGTCTGTTTTGAATTAATTTTTTTGAAGGGTGTTAAGCTCTGTATCTATCATCTTTTGATTCATGTAAGGACTGTGTGACCTTTTTCGTGATGAAATTACTGTATTTTTATCTGATAATATCCTTTGCCTCTGAAATATACTTTGATATTAATATGCTATTTCAGCTTTATTATAATTTTTGATTCTTTTACTTTTAACCTGTTTGTGTCTTTACATTTAAAGTATAATTACTTGCAGGCAGTATATAATTGGGTCTTTTTATCCAATATGACAATCTCAGTTTGTTAACTGAGGAATTTAGATAATTTATAATTGGATTATTGATATGGCTGGATTTAAACCTACCATTCTGCTGTTTTCTATTATTTTAGTGGATGCTTTGGGGCTTAAAGATATTTAAATTATCAGTCTATCTTCAACTAATATTATACTACTTCATGTATAAGAATTTTATAATAGGCTACTTAAATTTCTCTCCCTTAAGCTATTTTTGTTATACATTTTACTAATCCATTTTATTATATCTACAATACAATGTTATCATTATTTATAGTCAATTATCTTTTATAGAGGTTTAATAAGAAATAACATTTTAAGTATTTACCCTTGTAATTATCATTTCTAGTAACTTTCATTCCTTTGTGTAGATCTGTATTCTATCTGGTAATATTTTCCTTCTGCATGATGGACTCTAACATTTGTAAGAGTGAGTTTGCTGCTGCTGCTAAGTCGCTTCAGTCGTGTCCGACTCTGTGCGGGTGACCCCATAGACGGCAGCCCCCCAGGCTCCCCCATCCCTGGGATTCTCCAGGCAAGAACACTGGAGTGGGTTGCCATTTCCTTCTCCAATGCATGAAAGTGCAAAGTGAAAGTGAAGTCGCTCAGTCGTGTCTGACTCTTCGCAACCCCGTGGACTGCAGCCTACCAGGCTCCTCCATCCATGGGATTTTCCAGGCAACAGTACTGGAGTGGGATGCCATCGCTGTCTTCAAAGAGTGAGTTTACTAGTGATGAATTCCTTCAGTTTTTATGCATCTGAAAATAACTCTATTTTTCCTTCATTTTGGAAGATCTTTTTGCTGGATATAAAATTCATGGTTGATAGTTTTCTTTTGATACTTTGAAGATTTTATTTAACTTTCTTCTTGTTTGCATTATTTCAAGAAAATATGTCATTCTTATCTTAGTTTCCCTGCACATAAAGTGTCTTTTTTCCTCTGGCTGCTTTGAAGATGTTCTCTATCACTAGTTTTGATAATTTATGACATGCCTTAGTGTAATTTTATTCTTGTCTTTTTTTTAAGAGATTCATTTAGCTTTCTAAATTTGGAGATTTTTAGTTTTCCTCAACTGTGAACAATTTTTTGCCATTTTATCTTCAAACACTTTTCCAGTTCTCCATCTTTTTTCTTTTGGATAGTCTAATTACATGGTCTATGATGTTATCCCATGCTTCACTGATCTCTTTTTCATATTTTTAAAATACTTTTTTTCTGTGTGTTTCATTTTAGGTATCTTCTACTGCTATTGTGTTCATATTTATTAATCTTTTCTTCCACCATTAATCCTATCTAGTGTATTTTTCATTTTGCTCAATGTCTTTTTTTATATACTTCACGTCTCTGCTTAACTTTCAAACATATAGAACATAATTAAAATAATTGTTTTAATGTTTTAATCTGCTATTCTAAGATTTGCAAAGGTTCTAAGTCTGTTTCCATTGGTTGATTAGTCTGTTCATTATTAGTTATGCTTTCCTGCCTCCTTATATGCCTGATAATCTTTGACTAGATGCCAGACATTTGACTTTTACCTGTTAGGTGCTGGATATTTTTGCATTCTCTTCTTGTGCTGTGTTCCCAGATGAAGTTAATTTACTTGGAAATAATTTAATCACATTGAGTCTTGCTTTTTAGTTTGTTAGGCAGATTCAAAGTATGCTTATCCTAAGGCTAATCATTTCCCACTACTGAGCAGGATCTTCCCAACTATTCCACATGAATTATGAGATTTTCCAGTCTAGCTGGTGGAATCAGGCACTATTCCCAGTCTTGTGTGAGCAGTAGGCTCTATCCTCTTACTATCCTTTAATCCTTTCAGACAGTTTCCCTTGGCTTTGGATGCTCACATGCATATACAGAGCAACAGTACTTTGATGAATACTTGAAGGGGGCTCTCTGCAGTTTTCTTTCTGTGCTGCATTCTCTTTCTGGTACTCTGTCCTGCAGATTCTGTCCCTGGGTTCTCAGTTCCGTCTCCCTAATTTGATAGGGAATCTCTCAGGCTTAGTCTGGGTTCTCTTTCCCAGGGCCATGGTCTCAAACTTTTGTAAAGCAGTAAATCATAAGAGGCTCAACTCATTTGTTTTTTCATCTCTCGGAGATCACTGTTCTTGGCTGCCTGATCTTCAGTAACTTGAAAACCATTATTTAATATATTTTGTCTTTTAAAATTATTTCAGGTGGAAATATGAATTCAGACCCTATTATTTCAGATGAGCAAAGTCCTATTTTGTACTTTTATTTAGACAAAATTCAAACTCAAAGTGAAATGTTGACAGTTTGTGGAAATAACAATTGAATACTAAAAAGCAGGGAGATATAAACCATTTCCTGACGTGCAGCTCTATTTAGCAGCAGTACACATCTCTGTTTACTACCCTTATCATGTACTGATAGTCAACATCATCTGTGCATTGTATGGGGAACTTAATCCTATATGGGAAGCTCCAAATGACCTCCAGTGAACTCCTAACATACTCCACAATGGGATTCAGTGCCAACATTTTTATGGAAAGATAAGATTGTGGCAGGGGAGCTGAATTCAGAGATATGAATACTGCTCCACTTTCAAGAGTTGTCTAAGGGCTATAACTCTGTTTCCTATCTGCCTGAATTAAGAGCTGTAGTAAAAATTAGCAACAGTTTTCAGTAACACAGAATATCTTCAAGGAGGTGAAGAAGGAAAAGGTGTTACTTGGGAAATTGGGGAGAATGTTTAAAACTCACAGCTGAGTTTTGAGTCTTGAAGTTATATTCTTCCCATAGAAGTTTATTCTGGGGACTTCAAGTGAGAAGCCCAAAGGCTCCCACTTCGTGTTTTGCTTGTCTAAGGACCAGAAAAACTACTTGCCTCCCGCCTTCTAAAGATGCTGAGAATCAATTACCTGCTTGAAGCAATGGATAGGCGCTGGGACTGAACATGTTTCTTTTAGGTATTTGTCCCAGGTAAAATGACCTGCAAAGGAAATAAAAATCTCTATCACAGTCAACTTCCTAAAAATGCTTTCAAGATGTAATCTACCCTAAACATTAGGCTATTTTCAGACTTGTTTGGAGCATAAGAAAACTTACACGGCCCTGTTTGGACTCAAAGAAGTATATTAGGGGGAAGAATTGAGATGACCTGAGTGGATCATTTTAGATCAATGTTTTTTGAATCACCGTCTAGATGACCTAAGGAATCTTTCAACCCAGTCTGTAAAATGATCCAAGATGTTACACCAAGTCATTCCAGTGTCTCAAAGAAGTATTCAGGAAGCTCATGGAAAACAGAACAGAAGAGGCACAAAGTGGGTGGGAAGATTCCTTCTGAACAATCTGACTCCTGTAAAGGTCCCTTATTGCCATCAAATAACTGATTTTAACACCCAATGTGGCAGAATCCCACCATCTCAGCTCAGAAAGAAAAAAGAAGAGGCTATTTTGAGACCCTGGGTAAGAGGAGTTGTTGGGGGCAGGAAAAGCCAGAATGAGATTATACTTGAATCCTCACTCTAAAAGATGTTTCTCTCTCACCCACCTCAACCCTCTCCTATTCCAGAGACCGTCGCATTGCTCTGAGGTGCAAAATGACCAAGGTTTGTTAATTTAGAGAAAAGTAGATCCTCAGTAGCATCTCTGATGACAGTAGTTAAGAATAAGTTGGCAAATTTACAGATTCTTTGTAGCCTCTTGAAGTGGCCCTTAAGGTCTCTCAAAGTTGGAGGAACACTGTGCTAGAGAAATAATCTTTAAGGTGACAGTGACCTGGGTCAGGGAAAACATTTTAAAGGATGGGTTATTAAACACATATCTTACTGAACCACAAAAGATTACCAGGTTCTTTATTAAAGGTTAAATTAATTACAAATATCCCCCTAATACCCACCTAGAGGTGACCCCATGATGGAGCAGGTAAGGTCCCAGAGACTTTCACAAGCTAAAACACTGTAGCAAACCAGCATTTCTTGAAGTTTCCTCTGCAGTGGAGCAGCACAGGGCCCCTTTGGGCCATGAAAAAAGCACTAGATGCTGGGAATAAAAATGAGTCATGGAATGATGAAATCTCAGTCACTCCAAAGATGATGCCCAGACTTTATACTCTATTGACTTTATAGCTTCTGTTTTAAAACTGGTTCCTTTCCCACAATCCTAACCAAGCCAAATAGATTTGGCCAGAAATCACAGTCAGTTCTGAACTGTTTAATGAACTGGCTGGTGACTGCATGTGTGCATGCTAAGTTGCTTTAGTCCTGTCGGACTCTTTGCAACCCTATGGACTGGTGACTGCCAGGCTCCGCTGTCCGTGGGATTCTCCAGCAATAATACTGGAGTGGATTGCCATGCCCTCTTCCAGGGGATCTTCCTGACACAGGGATTGAACCCTAGTCTCTTGCACTGGCAAGGACATTCTTTAGCACCAGCGCCACGTGGTAGCCATCCCCTTCAGTCAATAATTAATCATTTTGAATAGACAGTCCAAGGGTAAATGAGATGAGTATTTCCTTAAGTCAAGATTTAAATAGCTTATTAGAATTTAATAAAGAGTTTGCTCTTAGCTGAGATGGCTTCTAAAGCAAAGAGTTTCATCACTATTGGCTGTTAGAAAAAGAAAACATCAAGAATTATTATTTCTTTCTTGCAAATAAATAAGTCAAATAGTAAGTCTTGGATTTGACTAGGCTGCACCTCTTGAACTCTAACACATACAGCAGTTCTATTCACTAAAACTTTCTCTGATAACAGAAATGTTCTGCATCTATGCTGACCAGTAAGATAGCCAATAGCCGCATGCCACTATTGAACACGTGAAATGTGGCCAGTGTGAGTGAGAAATTAAATTTTAAATGATATTTAACTTTAATGTAAATTTAAATACCTATATGGGAATTACTGTAGAAGGCAGTACGGAAGAAGTTAGGTCAGTTCTGAGTTGCTTGTTACTGTTTTGAGTTCTGACCAAAAACACCCAAGAGACTTTGGCTTTAAGATGTAATTACAGCAGCATCAGGGTACCAAAATAATTAGGGTATTATAGTTCTATATTACATATAACAACTATGGTAATCAATTCCTAGTACATAGGTTAAGAAATCCCACATCTTCCCATTTACTATCAACTGAATGAAAAAGAACCTCTTTGTTAAAAGCAGTTCATCCACTGAGGGTTCACTAGCTTCAACCACACCTAGATTAGTATTTTTTCTTAAATTTGACTGCTTAGGCTGTTTATTGTTTACTATCAATCAGGTAAGCTGCAAAATAAGTTAATTTTTATGGACTCACTAAGAATATCTGAGCACCTATTATAATGCTCATAATGAAGCCAAACATCAAACCTACCACACTGCCAAGCACTAAAAATACCACAAAAGAAGTAGGACAGGCAACAAAGTATAGATCAGGGGTTGGCAAATTTTCTGTAAAGGACCAGACAGAAAAAATTTTACCCTTTGTAGGCCATTCGGTCTCTGTCACAAATACTGAACTTGTACATGGTAGCATGAAAACAGCTACAGGCAATATGTAAATGAGTGAGCATGGCTGTGTTTCACTAAAACTTTATTTATAAAAACTGGCAGTGGGTTACATTTGGCCCCTAAATAGCAGTCTGTCAAATCTTGGGATATAATATCATTCTCAAATGCTACTTACCATAAAAATATACTAAATAATTTTTCTAACTTCTTTTTACAGTTCTGAGACCATCTGCAGAGGTTCTCATTCAGTAATCTCTTGAGTATGGTCTGAGAATCTGTATTTTCAAAGCCTTCCTAGGTAATACTGATTAAATTCCATGCCTAGAAACTAATGGGATAATTGAAAGAATGTGATATTGAGAGTTAGAAGATGGTGGTTGAAGTCCTGTTTCTATAGCTAACTGCTACTGCTACTGCTGGTAAGTCGCTTCAGTTGTGTCCGACTCTGAGTGACCCCACAGACAGTAGCCCACCAGACTCCTCTGTCCCTGGGATTCTCCAGGCAAGAATACTGGAGTGGGTTGCCATTTCCTTCTCCAATGCATGCATGCATGCTAAGTCACTTCAGTCGTGTCCGACTCTGTGCGACCCCATGGACAGCAGCCCACCAGGCTCCTCTAGCCACAGGATTCTCTAGGCAAAAATACCGGAGTGGGTTGCCATTTCCTATCTCGAATAAACTATTTAATCCTTCCAAGCATCAGTTCATTTATCTGAAAGAGACATAATATCCCATAAGATTATACACACACTCTTTCATTCAATAAATACTTATTAACCTCCTTCCAAGTGCAAAAGCACAGTGTTAAATATCAGGGGAACAAGATAGACATGGTTCTGAAATTCATGGAGCCTACAGTTTAGAGATAAGCAAAAGTAGTAAATTAAGTAATAATACAATCATCTGCCACAATTATGATAAATTTAAGTTAATGAGGTAGTACAGATTGCCTTGAGAATGCAGAACAGGGAAATCTAATTCATACTTGGGTCAAGATTACTGTGAAGATTGACATTATTAACTAGTATAGTACTTTATAATTTCTGGAGTGATTTTAATTATTCATTCAAATGATGTTTGAGTATCCTGTATGTGCCAGGCACTTCTTCTAAATGCTAGGATAAGGCAGGAAGTCTCTGCCCTTATGGAATTTACATTCCAATGCATAATGAGGCACAATTAACACAAAGTCAAATAAATAAGGTAGTAAATGATAAGTATTTGAAGGACATAAAATAATGATATGTGACAGAGACAGGGAATCATTTTAGATGGTGAAATTAAAGACAGATGCTCCAGACAGGAAACATTTGGGCTGAAACCTTATAGATGAGAGACAGTCAGTCATCTCATTTATACTGCTGAATAATACTTAAGAAAGTATTTTATAAACTCTAACATACATACTACCATATGACAGTTATGTCTATTATTAGGAAATAAGATTGGCTTAAAACTCAACATTCAAAAAGCTAAGGTATGGCATCCGGTCCCATCACTTCATGGCAAATAGATGGAGAGACAACTGAAACAGTGAGAGACTTTATTTTCTTGGGCTCCAAAATCACCGCACAGACGGTAACTGCAGCCATGAAATTAAAAGATGCTTGCTCCTTGGAAGAAAAGCTATGACAAACCTAGACAGCATATTAAAAAGCAGAGACATTAGTTTGCCAACAAAGGTCCATCTAGTCAAAGCTATGGCCTTTGCAGTAGTCATGTATAAGAGCTGGACCATAAAGAAGGCTGAGCGCCAAAGAATTGATGCTTTCAATTGTGGTGCTGGAGAGGACTCTTAAGAATCCCTTGGACTGCAAGATCAAACCATTCAATCCTAAAGGAAATCAACCCTGAATATTCATTGGAAGAACTGATGTTGAAGCTGAAGCTCCAATACTTTGGCCACCTGATGCGAAAAACCAACTCATTAGAAAAGACCCTGATGCTAGGAAAGATAGAAGGCAGGAGGAAAAGGGGACAACAGAGAACAAGATGGTTGGACGCATCACCACCTCAATGGAAATGAGTCTGAGCAAGCTAGGGGAGATGGTGAAGGGCAGGGAAGCCTGGCGTGCTGCAGTCCATGGGGTTGCAAAGAGTCAGACACGAATGAGCGACTGAACAACAACAACAAAGACTGCTGCCCTGAAGGGATTTATAACTACATACAAATACTTTAAAAATTAACAGTTCCCTAAACTGTAAAACACAAAAGATCCACCAGTTGAACGCATGAATTCCTTTCTCTAATATTCACTCATTCAACAAATATTTATTGTGCAACTGCTATATGCCAAGCTCAATTCCAGGCACACGTGATACACAGCCAAGAACAAAACAGCCAAAATCTCTGCCCACATGGAGCTTACATTCTAAGAGGGAAGAGACACAACAAATAAACTAAGAAACATAATTCAATTGATCCAGAAAGTTACAGAGATACCACATAATAACTATACAATTTCTGGCCCTTTTCAAATAAGGAAAAAATAAAGCAAGGTAGGAGAGGAAAAGAGTGCTGAGAGCATGTATGCTATTTTAGGCAGGACGGTCAAGAAAGGGATCTTGATGAAGTGATATAAAAGCTGAGACCTGAATGGTCCCTCCAGCCTCTAGTTAAATAATTCCAATGATGAGAAATTTATTATTCAGCTCTGGTTCAACAGCACAAATGGATTATTTTAACCATTAGAATCTGCCGAAGTCTACCTTCTAAATCTTTACCTACTGACATTAGACATAATATATCTAATCCCCTAAATATGTCCCAAATCCCTCAACGGCTCCTAATTTAAAATGGTTACATCAGGCATTTCCATTCATACTGGCTACTGTTCTGTCCACATTCCTCTACAAGAACTCTATATTTAGTTCCATCTAAAGTGTGGAGCCCAAATCCTTTACAGCAATAAAGACAGTCACAGTCTTTATTTTTGGCCATGCTGTGCAGCATGTGGGGTCTTAGTTCCCCAACCAGGGACTGAACCTGTGCCCCCTGATTTGGAAGCTCAGAGTCTAAACCCCGGACTGCCAGAGAAGTCCATTATATAAACTTTAAAAACCTTCACTGTTTAACCCAGTACCTGAAACTTGAGAGAGGCACCATAAAAGTTTGAAAAGTGAGTGAATGAAAAGAAGCAAGCCAGTAACGGTCCTACTCTTTTCTGGACTAGTGCAATCACACCTGGGAAATTAAACATTATGGGAACTAGTCCTTGAGAGGGACAGAACAAAGCAACACCTAAATGGTGACCTAAATGATCAAGAGAAACAAAACCATGTCACATGAGGACCAGCTAAACGAAGAAGCAACATTTAGCATGAAAGTCTTAAAGCCATTTCTTTATCCATCCATCCAACAAGTATTTATAGTGTGGATCAAGGAACAGTGCTAGAGATACAACCATGATCAAAATATTGTCTTGCCTTCACAAAGCTTCAACTTAAGGCTTCCAAGTTAAAATGTAAAAGGATAAGCAAGGAGTTAGCCAAAGAGAGACCTGTTGTTTCAGACAGAAAGAAAAGCATGTATGAGGGCCCAGAAATGAAAAAAAGCAGGTCTCAAACCTGAATCTTTCAGTATGGCTACAGGGTAGATAAAAATGGTTTAGAAAAGAGGTTGTCAATAAAAGCAGTGTTTGGGTTTCAGAGTCTCATATGTAACACTAAGGAGAAGAGGAAGCACAAAAGGGTTTGTAAGAAAAAGCATCCTGTCTACAATGTGAAGAATGGATTGGAGGAGGGTAAGGCTGGAGGCAGGAAGCTTTTTGTTAGAAAGCTTTTCTAATAAACTAGCTATGAGATGATGGTTGCTTGAACTAGGAAATGTAACAGAATGGCAGTGAGAAAGCAGTCCTTAGAGCTGCTTTCAAATAACTAGAGGCTGGTCAGTGAAAACCTGGCTAAACCTATACATATGGCTCTGAAAGTTATAGGTGGGACTAATAGAATTGACAAAGAAACAGATTTTGGCCCAATAAATATTTGTTTAAACATGAGTGAGTTGCTTGAGGAGGTTTTAAGTCCCTAACGACTTTGGGGAAAGTTTAAGACAAGACATTTTACAAGAAATACAAAATGTTGGAATTTTGAAATGCAGGCCAAGGTAGATTTTTTAAGGCCTCTTCAAAACTCTGAGATTCTAAAAATCTACTGAATTTTCTTTCAGTGTGGTATTTTAGGCTACCCTCTATGCCTGATGGACAAAATGAAATGCCCAAGATTATTTTATCAGAGACTCTGCCTGGCTTCACTACCTCTATTCCCACAACAAAAAACATACTTTCACATTTCAACATTACTTTATGTAAATATTTTAAACTGAATGTTCACTTTTCACAATTCTGTCAACAAAACAGGTTGTTTACAACATACCTTAAATATCACTGAACTAGAACTGTTATCATCATTTACATTAGCAACAAATCCCCAAAGTGCAGCAGCTATCACTGAGTACCTTCTGTTTGTCTGCACCATTCCACACTATGTTCAATATTTCCCCTGTTAATTATAATCCAAAAAGTAGGTTTTATTCTCATCTTAAAGATAAGGAAATGGACTCAGAAAGATCAAGTATTTTTTCTGAAGTCACAAAACTGGTTAGTGAGGAAAAGGAATATGAACCCAGGCCTGTCTTATGCCATGCTTTTTAAACCACACACCAGTACCTTAGAAAGCATGAGGAAAGTTTTAAGGAAAAATAAAAAGTGATGATCATTTATTGTTTATCAAGTATCAGGCCCTTTACCTGCATTATTTCATTTCATTCATTTCTTCAGCTCATAATCATAGACTGCTTCACTTCAAAGAATGTCATAAGATTTGACTTAAAAGGCTGAGGATAGTTGCTGAACAAATGAAAATAATAATCCTCCAAAGTTGAAAAGTATTTGAGAGTTTTTAAGATATTTTCACATCAATTAGTTCATATAATCTTCTTAATAACCCTGTGAAGTAGGTAGAAAGGGATTATTATCCCCATTTACAAATCAGAAAACCACGGATTAGTGTCACAAACTTACTAAATGGCAAAGTTGGCCTTCAAAGAATCCAGGAATTCTGACTTCTAGTCTAGTGTTCTACTACTTTACATCACCATTTTTGTCAGTGCGCAATGAAAGTAATATGTTGTCAGAAGAAAAGGAAAGAGGGAGCAAGTGGAAAATGATAATAGGACTGACCACAGGAAGTTGCGGTAACAAAATATGTAACACTACTTCAACAAAAACTGATAAAGGTATCAAGATACCAATATTTAAATAAAATGCAGGATTTTAAAGAATGCTTAAGAAGTTAAGACTGACATTTATGTAGGAACTCGGAAAGCTGATTGAAAAATATTGCCATTAGTTTGACTTCTGAAATCCTAGTCCTGAAGTACACTATTCAGGGATGAAAACCAAATGCAATACCAGGCTGATTCCTGTTATTTGACATCTTAATATTTTGGTTTGTATTTAGTTAAAAAAAAAACTTAGGAAATCTTTAGGTTTAATTTCAGTTCAATATATCTCATGAATAATTTATTTTGGGAAAATGCCATCAAATTCTGATTTATGGACAAAGGGGCTTTGTTTTAGCTCTAGATTTAATGAATTAATAAGAAGTAATTTGCAGTTTGGTTTCAGTTCCCATTCCTTATTGTACTACGCATGTAATTAACCACCCTTTCCCTTTCGTTAGCTTAGTCTGTGGCCCCCTGATAAGGAAGTCTGACATGACAGCAAAGGAGAACTGCATGGGCTCATTAGGCAGACAAGAGCACAGGATTCACGAGCTCATGAGACAAAGACACATGGAATTCTTTTCCTAGTTACTATCTAATCTCTGGCTCAGTAATTTCCCATATGTAACAGAAACACAAGAAAAATATCTTACCTAGCTCCAGGATGTCGGTAGCTTCTATTAAAGAAAAAAATGTTACAGCATAAGTCATCATGAAAAACACACCAAAATGACAGAACAGTGAGATTCTGGGGTAAAATGAGGGCTTGACAGTTTGTATAGTTCAATTCTCTCATTTTAAAAGATACTAAGTTTATTACTAGTAGTTGTGGAAGTATACCACTCAATTCTGCCTTATTAAAAACTGGATATCCAGAGAGGCTAAACAACTGTACCTAAAGCTAATTTGGGATTGTCTGAACCCACAATCTAAATTTCCTGATTCATGCTCAAACCAATGTATATTGCTTTTGACAGATACCTCTACAAGTTATATTTGCTTGTGTTTTAACCCGTGAGTTCTTGGTATACTCAGACCTCCAAAAAAAAAAAAGGCTTTGTGGTAAGAGATGTCAAATTAAATTTTTCCATGCTAAATACAGCTTTTTTTCTTACCTTGATATTGGGATGCAGACTCTGATAGATGACCATATTTATGTTTTCTAATATCATTCCAGTCTATTACTGCAGGAAGAGAGAAAACAGTCATGCGGAAAGAAAGTAAAAGTTTCAGTACTTCTCCAATTTAGCAGTATATTGCGACAGTTTTTGATAATCTACTTTTGAGATTCTAATCTAAGGAAATAACCCAAAGTCTAGAAAAAGAGATATTATTCAAAAAAACTTTAGTATTCTTTATAATAACAAAAAATTGGGGTGGAAGGGGTACTTAGATGTTCAACATAGAAGACTGATTAAAATAATGAAATACATTTGTTATTTGACAAAGTATTTTGCAGCTGTTAAATTTTTACAAGTCTAAGTGGGAAAATGTTTGAGTTATAATGTTATCTGGTAAGATAAAGGATTAAAAAATATATGCAAGGAATAACACAATTACATAAAAAACTGAAGACAAAGAACACCTATGTTACAGGCTGCACTGTGTTCTCCCAGAATTCATACTGAAGTAATCATTTCTCAGTACTTCAGAAGGTTACTTTGGAAGTAGGGTCTACGAAGAAATAAGTAAGTTAAAATGAGATCTAATTTTAGAGTGGACCCTAATCCAATATGACTGGTGTCCTTATAAGAAGAGGAAAATCTGGACACAGACAGTGACAGAGAAAAGACTATGTGGAGGCACAGGGAGCAGACAGACATTTACAGGCCAAAGGAGAAAAAACAACCCTGCTGACACCCTGATCTTGCTCTTGTAGCCTCCAGAACTGTAAGAAAACGTCTGTTGTTTAAATCACCCAGTCTGTAGCCTTTGTTATAAAAGGTCTATCTAGTAAACTAAAACAACCCTTAAAATTATCACTAGAAAAAAAAGAAGTAAACAAAGCAAATATAAACAATGGGTTATCTTTGGGTGGTGGTACTGTTTTTCTCCCCTTTCTAATCTCAAATATTTTCAGATTTTTTTTATACAGAGTATCAGTTCAGTTCAGTCATGTTCGAGTCTTTGCGAGCTCATGAACCGCAGCACGCCAGGCCTCCCTGTCCATCACCAACTCCCGGAGTCCACCCAAACCTTGTCCATCGAGTGGGAGATGCCATCCAACCATCTCATCTTCTGCTGTCCCCTTCTCCTCCTGCCCCCAATCTTTCCCAGCATCAGGGTCATTACTTATACAATAGAAATATATTTTCCTTGCTTAAAAATTTAGATTCATCTACTGACCCCAGTACTTTCTTACCATTATTTACCCATCTTCTTTACCACTGAATGGTACCACTTTTTTTTAACCATTATTTACCCATCTACCCACTTCTCTTCTTACTCAGCTCAGATTCTATGGTCCCTCACTAAAATCATTCCCTGGCCAAGTCTTCAACTCCTTCACACCTGTTTTTTTTTTTTTTTCTGGTTAAACTTTACTACTAAAGCCTCAGTCCTAACTTGGCTAAAACCACTTATCTGCCTGTATCATGCCTACCCCAACAGATCACAAGTGCTAAAGAAAAACTAGTGGAACCTTACTGGTCTCACCATAACCTCATGGCTACAATTTCAATGCTAATTATCACTGTCTAGGAATCAAACCACATTTCCCTACCATGCTTCCTTTTCTCCTTTCCAAAAATATAAATTCACGTATTCTTCTCTCTAATGCTGAAGAAGCTGAAGTTGAACGATTCTATGAAGAACTACAAGACTTCTTAGAACTCATACCAAAAAAAGATGCCCTTTTTATCATAGGGGACTAGAATGCAAAAGTAGGATGTCAAAATATACCTGAAATAACAGGCAAGTTTGGCCCTGGAGTAGCAGGGCAAAGGCTAACAGAGTTTGTTACAACAAACACCCTCTTCCACGAACACAAGAAATGACTATACATGGACATCACCAGGTGGTCAGTACCAAAATCAGACTGATTTTATTTACTCTTTTTGCAGCCGAAGATGGTGTAGCTCTACACAGTCAGTAAAAAAAAAAAAAAAAAAAAAAAAAGACCTGGAGCTGACTGTGGCTCAAATCATCAGCTCCTTATTGCAAAATTCAGGTTCAAGTTGAGAAAGTAGGGAAAACCACTAGGCCATTCAATTATGACCTAAATCAAATCCTTTATGATTACACAGTAGAGGTGATGAACAGATTCAAGGGACCAGATCTGGCAGACAGACTGCCTGAAGAACTATGGATGGAGGTTTGTAACACTGCAGGAGGTGATGACCAAAACCATCCCCAAGAAAAAGAAATGAAAGAAGGCAAAGTGGTTGTCTGAGGAGGCCTTACAAACAGCTGAGAAAGGAGGAGAAGCAAAAGACAAAGGAGAAAGGGAAAGAGAAATCCTTTAGAGTTCAGAGGGTAAAGAATGCAGAGTTGCAGAGAATAGCAAGGAGAGATAACAAAAAAAAAAAAGGCTTCTTAAGTGACCAATGCAAAGAAACAGAGGAAAACAACAGAGTGGGAAAGACTAGCAATCTCTTTAAGAAAACTGGAAATACCAAGGGAACATTTCAGGCACAATAAAGGACAAAAACAGCAAGGACATAACAGGAACAGAAGATGGTAAGAAAAGGTGGTAAGAATACACTGTACAAATTAAGAACTGTACAAAAAAGCTCTTAATGACCCAATGAAACACGATTATGTGGTCAATCACCTACAGCCAGACATCCTGAAGTGTGAGATCAAGTGGGCCTCAGGAGCATTACTATGAACAATGCTAGTGGAGGTGATGGAATTCCAGCTGAAGTATTTCAAATCTTAAAAGATGATGTTGTTAAAGTGTTGCACTCATTATGCCAGCAACTTTGGAAAACTCAGCAGTGACCACAGGACTGGAAAAGGTCCATTTTCATTTCAATCCCAAAGAAAAGCAATGCCAAAGAATGTTCGAATTACTGTATAATTGTACTCATTGCAAGATTTTGCCTAAAATCCATCAGGTAAGGCTTCAGCAGTATGTGAACTGAAAATTTCCAGGTGTTCAAGCTGGATTTAGAAAAGGCAGAGGAACCAGAGATCAGATTGCCAACATATGCAGGATCATAGAAAAAGCAAGGGGATTCCAGAAAAACATCTGCTTCTGCTTCATTGACTATGCTAAAGACTTCAACTGTATAGATCACAACAAACTGTAATATTCTTAAAGAGATGGGAACACCAGATCACCTTACCTGCCTCCTGAGAAACCTGTATGCAGGAAAAGAAGCAACAGTTAGAACCGGACATGGAACAACAAACTGGTTCAAAATTGGGAAAGGAGTATGTCAAGGCTGTATATTGTCACCCTGCTTATTTAACTTATATGCAGAATACATTACGCAAAATGCCAGGCTAGATGAATCACAAGCTGGAAACAGCATTGCCAGGAGAAATATCAACAACCTCAGATCTGCAGATGATACCACTTTAATGGCAGAAAAGTGAAGAGGAACTAAATAGCCTCTTGATGAAGGTGAAAGAGGTGAGTGAAAAAGCTGGCTTAAAACTCAACATTCAAAAAACTAAGATCATGGAATCCAGTCCTATCACTTCACTGCAAACAGATGGGAAAAATATGGAAACAGTATTGGATTTTCTTGGGCTCCGAAATCACTGTGTAAGGTGATTGCAGCCACAAAACTAAAAGATACTTACTCCTTGGAAGAATAGATATGTCAAACCTAGATAGTGTTTTAAAAAAAGCAGAGATATCACTTTGCCGACAAAGGACTGTCTAGTCAAAGCTATGGCTTTTCTAGTAGTCATGTATGGATGTGAGAATTGGACCATAAAGAAGGCTGAACACCAAAGAATTGACACTTTCGAACTGTCGTGCTGGAGAAGACCCTTGAGAGTCCCTTGGG
The DNA here is from genome assembly GCA_006410935.1 of Redunca redunca. Taxonomy (NCBI): domain Eukaryota; kingdom Metazoa; phylum Chordata; class Mammalia; order Artiodactyla; family Bovidae; genus Redunca; species Redunca redunca. The sequence continues at coordinate 117,176 of SJYQ01008119.1, forward strand.
CTGCAAGGAGATCAAACCAATCAATCCTAAAGGAAATCAGTCCTGAATGTTCATTGGAAGGACTGATGCTGAAGCTGAAGCTCTAATACTTAGGTCATCTGATGAGAATAGCTGACTCCCTGGAAAAGACTCTGATTTGGGGAAAACTGAGGGCAAGAGGAGAAGCGGATGACAGAGGCTAAGATGGTTGGATGGCATCACCAACTCAATGAACACGAGTCTGAGGAAACTCAGTAAGACAGTGATGGAAATAGAAGCCTGGTGTGCTGCAGTTCATGGGGTCACAAAGAGTCGGACACGACTGAGTGGCTGAACTGAAGTGAACTAGCGAATGAAGAACAAGAACACCACAATTTTTCATTTTCTTCATATTCCAAATATTCCCTCCTTAACCTTCACTCTTAGGGAATGACATTAATTCAGGGTTTATTGAGAACAACAAAAATAAGACATGAGAACCTTCTATATGCCACACATTTCAGGAAGATTCAGACTTAATCTTGCATAGTGGTATGTCCCCAAAGCATAATATAGTAAGTAGCAGGTGTTCAGTTAATAATTGGTGATTTAATGAATCTACTTATTCATCATTCTTTCTGACTTTTCTCCTACTTCTGTGGATGAAGCGTCTCTGATTTTAAGCAACAGCCCACCCTACACTTTTGCTCCAGATTCCTCTCATCCTCTTAAGGACTTTGCAAGTATTTCCTCTATAACAGACCATTTACATCAGTATTGTTTTTGCTTTGTCATCACCTATCAAAACAAACACACAAAAACCCCCAATAAATATGCTCTCCCCAACCCTCTCTTAATTCCACACATACTCTTACTGCTCTATCTTTCAATTTTTCTACTCTCTTTCATGGGAAAACTTATTTTAAGAGTTGTCTTAAAGGAAATGAATTATTGCCTCCTCCCTTCCTCATATTATGTCCTCATTTTAATAAGGCTTTTTTTTTTCTCACCACTCCACTGTGATTACTTCCAAATTCATATTTCCAGCACTGGCCTCTACTTGGGATTCTATACTTACATATACAACTACTTTCAGGCCATCTCTACATGGTTCTCAATTAGACATTTCAAACTTAGCTAAAACAGAACACCGTCTGTCAAGCTGTTCTTTTTGTCCTCCACAAACCAGTAGATGGCATCTCCATCACCTAGCTCTTCAAGCCAAAATTCTTGAAATTATCCTTGATCCCTCTATTTATTTCCTCTACATTCACATTCAATCCATCAGTGGGTTCTGTTGGGCCATATCCCAATCCATCCACCATTCAGTCTCATGATTCACAGTCTAGTTTGAGTCACTATTACTTCTTATCTGGACCATTACAAAGTCTGCTAACTTGTCCTGCTTCTACTTTTGCCCTACTCCAACTTACTCTCCACAGAAGAGTCAGAAGGAGCATACTATATCTGAGAAAGCAGATCTATAAGCAAGAGGAAGCTACTGGGAAAGAAGTGGAGGTGAGGGATGGAGAGATTAGAATGTCCTAGTGGCCCATGGAACCTTGGCTCTGGAGGCTCATTCTACTCTTGTTTTTCATGTGGCTTGGCTGTTCAACCTGCTTAGTAACTAAAAGAATTCTAACTGTTTCAAATGTAGAGGTAGAAGAAAAGGCTTCTGAGAAAACACCATGATTTTAGTGTCAAGTGGAAGAGCAAGCTTGACTTAATCTCAGACAAAACAAATCATCCCAACTAAGTAAAAACCAAGGGATAAGACATAATAAACTTGAAAACTATGTTTAATCATATAGATATTTTTATCTTTAAAGATTTCAGACAAGGTTCTTAGTTTGCACAAAACTAAAATTTTGTTTAGAATCTAAACTCTGAAATTTGCAAGATATTTTCTACTAAATTCCACTAATACTATTAAAATGTGACTATAACAAAAGGAAAGAAGGCATTACCTTCCAGAAATGACTATAAATTTTAATGACATTTAAGAAATACAAAGTGTCTAGCACAGTGCCTAACAGAGAACAAATTCATTAAATAATAAGTTTTCATTTCTTTCTTTCCTAGTAATAATCTCTAGTCTGGCTAAATTGTCATAAAAATATTTCTAGGTATTTAAAAAGCAAAAATTCCAACCTCTACTCACAATCTTGAAAATTGATGCTAACGACAAAAAGACATCATGGTTAAAAGAAAAGGATAACGAGTGACATAATTAGAAATGGGGAATTCGCTCAGTCGTGTCCGACTCTTTGCGACCCCGTGGACTGTAGCCCGTCAAGCTCCTCTGTCCATGGGATTCTCCAGGCAAGAGTACTGGACTGTGTTGCCATTTCCTTCTCCAGGGGATCTTCCCAACCCAGGGATCGAACCCAGGTCTCCGGCATTGCAGGCAGACGCTTTATCCTCTGAGCCACCAGGGAAGCCCCTCCTTAAACTCAGTCCTTGCCAAATCTCTTAACCACCCTTATCTCCAGGATAGGGTAAAAATATACTTACCACTAGGCTGCACAGTCAATAGACTACAAACTGGTCAGGGAGTTAAAAGGTTTAGGATTTACCCCTGGATCCACCAATACTTTGCTCTGACCTCTGGTAAGTCAGTTTCTCTGTATGTTAATTTTTCCATCTGTAAAATGGGGATGGAAGGAAGGGGGACACTTATTACCCTGTAAAGGACTGAGACTTTACTAGTATTAACACACTGGACTACATTACAAGAAAAGTAGGACATTTACATATAATATTTTTGCTTATTTGAATATCTCAGGGTTGGAGAGTACCTTATGGTAAGTACCACAGGTTAAATTTAACTAAGCCTCAGTCTTCACAGAAATAAAAAATACAATATTCGCCAAATTTAGTCCCAAGTAAACATCAAATTTCCAACTAATCAGGGTAAACAAGAAAATAAAAAGATACTAAAACTGCATTAAGATAGTGTCATAAACTAAATTATGCTTCCCATCCCAAGTGATATGTTGAAGTCCTAATCCCTCAATGTGACTTTATTTGCAGATAGGACTTTTGTGAGCTTGTTGTTGAGTATCTCAGTTGTGTCTGACTCTGCGACCCTGTAGACTGAAGCATGCCAGGCTTCCCTGTCCTTCACTATCTCCTGAAGTTTGTTCAAACTCATGTCCATTGAGTTGGTGATGCCATCCAACCATATCATCCTCTGTCATCCTCTTCTCGTCCTGCCTTCAATCTTCTCCAGCATCAGAGTCTTTCCCAATAAGTCAGTTCTTCGTATCAGGTGCCCAAAGTATTGGAGCTTCAGCTTCAGCATCAGCCCTTCCAATGAATATTTAGGATTGATTTTCTTTAGAATTGACTGGTTTGATCTCCTTGCAGTCCAAAGGACCCTCAAGAGTCTTCAGCACCCCAGTTCAAAAGCATCAATTCTTCAGCGCTCAGCCTTCTTTATGGTCCAACTCTCACATCCATACATGGCTACTTGAAAAGCCATAGCTTTGACTAGACGGACCTTTGATAGCAAAGGTCTCTGCTTTTTAATACACTGTCTAGGTTTGTCACAGATTTTCTTCCAAGGAGCAAGTATCTTTTGGTTTCATGGAGGCAGTCATCGGCCACAGTGATTTTGGAATCCAAGAAAATAAAGCCTGTCACTGTAGCCACTGTTTCCCCATGTATTTGCCATGAAGTGATGGCACCAAATGCCATGATATTAGTTTTTAGAATGTTGAGTTTTAAGACAGTCTTTTCACTCTCCTCTTTCACCTTCATTAAGTGGCTCCTTCGTTCCTCTTCACTTTCTACCATTAGGGTGGTATCATCTGCATATCTGAGGTCATTGATATTTCTCCCAGCAATCTTGATTCCAGATTGGGCTTCATCCAGCCCCTAATTTTGCCTGATATACTCTGCATATAAGTTAAATAAGCACAGTGACCATATACAGCCTTGAGGTACTCCTTTCGCAACTTTGAACCAGTTTGTTTTTCCATGTCCAGTTCTAACTTTTCTGCTTCTTGACCTGTAGACAGGTTTCTCAGGAGGCAGGAAAGGTGGTCTGGTATTACCATCTCTTTCAGAATTTTCCACAGTTTGTTGTGATCCATACAGTAAAAGGCTTTAGTGCAGTCAATGAAGCAGAAATTTTCTGGAATTCTCTTGCTTTTTCTATGATCCAGTGGATGTTGGCAATTTGATCTCTGGTTCCTCTGCCTTTTCTAAATCCAGTTTGAACTGATAGGGTACAAACTTTATGGTAGGAGTAGTGGTGACCTCCTACAAGAGGATTTATACCAGCACACTACACCTCCCGGGACTGCTGCTCTCAGTCCCCCTGACCCCGTGGCAGGCCAATGTCCACCCATGTCTCCACCAAAGACTCCCCAAAACTCACAGGACTGGTATCCTAATGAAAAAGAACAGATACCAGAGACTGATTGGTCTCTCTCTCTCTCTCAATCCAACTCTACCCCTCCACCAACACATACAGAGAAAAAGGCCAGGTGAGCACACAGTCAGAAGGTGTTCTTTCTATAAGCTGAGGGAAGCCTCACCGTAAAGCAACCCCACTAGAATCTTGATCTTGGACATCTAGACTCAGGAACTGTGAGAAATAAGTGTTTGTTGTTTAAACTACCCCACTTGTGGTATTTTGTTACAGCAATCCAAACACACAAATAGACATGGTCATAGAACAAATGAGGCTACAGAAGTTCTTTGAGAGTGTCTCGTATAACACTACTTCATTTTCAAGTTGTCTTAAAGAATCTTCATCCTTCCTTTCACTACAGTTGGATTGATGGGAAAATAGAGCATAACAAAATAAAAATAACAATAAAAAAACAAACTGGAGGTTAAAATTTTATCCTCTTTTGAATCTCAAGACTATTTTCTCTTAACAATTTTAGGCAAGTTGTTAACTCCATTGAGTCTGCTTTCTAAAAAAATCAGTAAAATAGGGATGATCATCCTAGGGCTCCTTGCTTCACTAGGTTGTGAAGAGCAAATAAAAACTAGGCTTTAAATGTGCATAATAAAGATAATGGGGATTATTAAAGGAAAACTTGCTGTTTTCTACCTTTCTCAGGGGGAAAACTCAGATCCTGACTAACATAATGTATGTACTTAAAAAAGAACATAGGATATTAGAACCTTCTGTTACTAGTTAGCCCCTATGGATTCTATATTCACAACTGAGTATCTGCTAGAGTTACTTTTTTAATTGGAGTATAATAGCTATACAGTGTTGCACTGGTTTCTGCTGTACAATGAAGTAAATCAGCTATTGTTCGGTCACCCAGCTGTATCAGACTCTTTGTGACTCCATGAGTTGCAGCACGCCAGGCCTCTCTGTCTGGAACGAGATCAGCTATATGTATGCATATATCTCCTCTCTTGGACTTCCCTCCCACTTCCCCCATCTCACTCATCTAGATCATCACAGAGCACTGAGTTGAGCTTCCTATGATACACAACAGGGTCCCACTAGCAATATATTTTTACACATGTTCGTGCCATCCCCCCCACCCCCCGCCCCGTCCTGTGTCCACACGTCCTTTCTAGATTCTACATATATGCATTAATATATGATATCAGTTTTTCTCTTTCTGACTTACTTCACTCGGTATGACAACTGTGTCCTTTCTCCCTTTGGCTTCCCCTTACTGTACACTGGGATCTTTAAAAATTATGGTAGTGCATTCTCCTCAAGAGAAGTACAAGTGCCTGTATTTATTTCAAAAGACATTTAACGACACTAGGGCTGGGGAAAGAAGAGTAACCTGAATCCTTAAAATGGATGTATGGAGCCCTGAAATACTTAAGAGGGCAATATGTGAACATCCTAGAAAACACACCCTCTTTGATTTCTAAGCAAAGAGCACAACAGCACATTCTAGTAGTATCCATAGTAATGCTGTCCAATAGGACTTTCTGTGATAATGGAAATGTTCTATATCAGTGTCATCCAATGGATAACCACTAGCCACACAGGGCTGTTCAGCATTTGAAATGTGGCTGGTGTGACTAAAGAGTTGCATTTTTAATTATATTTAATTCCTCTTAAATAAGTAGACATATGCAGCCAGTGGCTACTGTACTGGGTAGTGTAAATCTACAGAATGTAAAGACTCCGGTATTTCAGGAAACCCTTGAGAGGAAGATAATACATAATAGAAAAATCTACAAAGCTATGGAAGCATCTTTTCAAAATGTGATAAAATAATCACAATGGTTCATCCCTTGAAGCAAGGAAAAGCTGAAAACATTCTTTACATATTGAGAAGAAATTTAGTTATAAATTATTACTATATATTTACAATAGCAATACTGTAATAATTATTAATATCATATAGCTTAAAAATAATATTTTTAAGTGTTTACTCTGCATCAGATATTGTGCTAAGTATTTCAGTAACATCATCTTGTTGTATCCTCTCTGGTATATTACTTAGTCTGGTATCATTACCCCTTTATATTAATGAGGAAATAATATTCAGAGAGGTTGAATACATTTCTAAAAAGTTACAGTCAGTAGAAAGGTCAGGATCTGAACCTAAACTATCTTCTTAACTACACTGCCTTCTCCTCAAAAAAACAAAAACAAAAAGGTAACAAAAAAATAAATCTTACAAATGTTTCTGACATAAAGCAGCCCAGCTTGGACAGTCTTTCCATTTTACTATAGTAAAAACTGAAGCACTGGTGCTTATTACCTTGATCTGGATGCTAAATAATCTGAGACACAGTCTGGGATTTAATGATGTAAAACTAGATTAAATGGAGGATGTTCACAGGTACCATGTTTCAAATACTCACAGAGCTTGGAAAATACAAAACAAGTAATGCAGGTTTATATGCACATACCAGTGAGACAGCAGGGATAGGCAGGAAGGAAAGAAAGGAGCAGGAAAGGAGAGATGTTCCCCTCAGAAATGGAAACTGGAAAATAGAAAAATCAAATGTACTTCTGAAAATACATTAAGACAACACAGAACTCCTTTAGCAGTGAAAGCAACCGTGGTTTTAATAAACCAGAAACCTATGCTGATAAACAGAGATCAAAACAGAAAAGCTGGAAGCAGAACACCTGTCCCACTGTGGTCATGGAGCACAAGCTACAGGGGAAGTGGGAGATAGAAAAGGGACTGGTCTGGAGTATGCCATTGATCAGCCACTCCCTCTAATTAGCAAGTACTCCTAGGGCCTCTCAGTTGATTCTCTGCCTCCAGCTCTCCTTCATTTACCTCTATTTCATTCGGAGATTAAGTGTGAAGAGACAGTATTATTCCTCTGGGATATCTGTCAGAAAAGGGGGGAGGGGAAGCAAGCTAGGCAATCCCTTCCTCCAAGAGCCATAAATTCTGTCTTGTACATGTAGCAGATGTGAACAAAGAAGATGAAACAGATCTCTTCTTGGCAATCATCCCCACCCCCACTCCATCTTTTGCAATTATATATCTGCACGTGCAGACAGAATCCCAGAGAACATCAATATTTCCTTTAACAAGCAAAGCAGCTAGCAATGAATGGCGAATGAAACTGCAGAAAAGCCATAACTCTTTTTGTCTTATAGGCAGTCCTAGTAGATTTCAACTATATATAATGTTTACCCTTTCCAGAGCCTTATGGAGGTGTGAGCCAGGGCACAGAAGAGCTAACGCTTTTTAAAATGCTTCCGACTCATGTTTCTTCAACACTGAAAAAGTCTGGTGATATCAACGGTGCCACATCATACTTTCTGGCAGACATAAACGGACCTGATATTATGAAATAAGTAACGTACAACCATCATCATCATTCTAGTGTATTGGGAATGAAGCAGATGACTGTACTGGATGGTCTACTCTGCCAGTCAGAATACTCGAGAGGACTACCTGAGTTTTATCTTCAAATCTAGGTCCTAGACTCTGAATGAGATAGAGGCACATAATCTCATTTAAGGGAAAACAAGGACAGTAAGGGTTTAAAAAACTGAGGCGATTTACCAAGAGAAGAGAAGACTCAGGGGGAGCAGGAATGCTTTTTGCAAATATCTGGAGTGTTCTCATGAAGCTAAAAGGCTTTGCTTGTTTAATAGCTGTGGGTGGACGCTATGGGCAGATAGGCTTTGGCTCATCACTAGGAAGAACTTTCTGAAAGTTGAGGAGGTATCCAACGGTAGGATGCACTCTCTGGGAAGTTCAGTTCAGTTGCTCAGTCATGTCTAACTCTTCGCGACCCTATGATTCACAGCACACCAGCCCTCCCTGTCCATCACCAACTCCCAGAGTCCACCCAAACCCATGTCCATCGAGTCGGTGATGCCATCCAACCATCTCATCCTCTGTCGTCCCCTTCTCTTCCTGTCCTCAATCTTTTCCAGCATCAGGGTCTTTTCAAATGAGTCAGCTCTTTGCATCAGGTAGCTAAAGTCCTGGAGTTTCAGCTTCAACATCAGTCCTTCCAATGAACACGCAGGACTCATCTCTTTTAGAATGGAATGGGTGGACCTCCTTACAGTCCAAGGGACTCTCAAGAGTCTTCTCCAACACCACAGTTCAAAAGTATCAATTCTTCAGTGCTCAGCTTTCTTTATAGTCCAAGTCTCACATCCATACATGACTACTGGAAAAACCATAGCCTTGACTAGACGGACCTTTGTTGGCAAAGTAATGTCTCTGCTTTTTAATACGCTGTCAAGGTTGGTCGTAACTTTCCTTCCAAGGAGTAAGTGTCTTTTAATTTCATGGCTGCAATCACCATCTGCAGTGATTTTGGAGCCCCCCCAAAATAAAGTCAGCCACTGTTGCCACTGTTTCCCCACGTATTTGCCATGAAGTGATGGGACTGGATGCCATGATCTTAGTTTTCTGAATGTTGAGCTTTAAGCCAACTTTTTCACTCTCCTCTTTCACTTTCATCAAGAGGCTCTTTAGTCCTTCTCCACTTTCTGCCATAAGGGTGGTATCATCTTCATATCTGAGGTTACTGATATTTCTCCAGCAATCCTGATTCCAGTTTGTGCTTCTTCCAGCCCAGCGTTTGTCATGATGCACTCTGCATAGAAGTTAAATAAGCAGGGTGACAATATACAGGCTTGACGTACTCCTTTTCCTATTTGGAACCAGTCTGTTGTTCCATGTCCAGTTCTAAACTGTTGCTTCCTGACCTGCATACAGGTTTCTAAAGAGGCAGGTCAGGTGGTCTGGTATTCCCACCTCTTTCAGAATTTTCCACAGTTTATTGTGATCCACACAGTCAAAGACTTTGGCATAGTCAATAAAGCAGAAATATATGTTTTTCTGGAACTCTCTTGCTTTTTCCATGATCCAGTGGATGCTGGCAATTTGATCTCTGGTTCCTCTGCCTTTTCTAAAACCAGCTTGAATATCTCCAAGTTCATGGTTCACGTATTCCTGAAGCCTGGCTTGGAGAATTTTAAGCATTACTTTACTAGCGTGTGACATGAGTGCAACTGTGCAGTAGTTTGAGCATTCTTTGGCATTGCCTTTCTTTGGGAATGGAATGAAAACTGACCTTTTCCAGTCCTGTGGCCACTGCTGAGTTTTCCAAATTTGCTGGCTTATTGAGTGCAGCACTTTCACAGCATGGTCTTTCAGGATTTGAAATAGCTCAATTGGAATTCCATCACCTCCACTAGCTTTGTTCGTAGTGATGCTTCCTAAGGCCCACTTGCCTTCACATTCCAGGATGTCTGGCTCTAGGTGAGTGATCACACCATCGTGATTATCTGGGTTGTCAAGATCTTTTTTGTATAGTTCTTCTGTGTATTATTGCCACCTCTTCTTAATATCTTCTGCTTTTGTTAAGTCCCTAACATTTCTGTCCTTCATTGAGCCCACCTTTGCATGAAATGTTCCCTTGATATTTCTAATTTTCTTGAAGAGATCTCTTATCTTTCCCATTCTATTGTTTTCCTCTATTTCTTTACATTGATCGCTGAGGAAGGCTTTCTTATCTCTTCTTGCTATTCTTTGGAACTCTGCATTCAGATGCTATAATCTTTCCTTGTCTCTTTTGCTTTTTACTTCCCTTCTTTTCACAGCTATTTGTAAGGCCTCCCCAGACAGCCATTTTGCTTTTTTGCATTTCTTTTTCTTGGGGATGGTCTTGATTCCTATCTCCTGTACAATGTCATGAACCTTCATCCATAGTTCATCAGGCACTCTGTATATTTGATCTAGTCCCTTAAATCTATTTGTCACTTCCACTGTATAGTCATAAGTGATTTGATTTAGGTCATACCTGAATGGTCCAGTGGTTTTCTCCACTTTCTTCAATTTCAGTCTGAATTTGGTAATAAGCAGTTCATGATCCAAGCCACAGTCAGCTCCCGGTCTTGTTTTTGCTGACTGTATAGACTGTAAAGAGCAATACTGCATAGGAACCTGGAATGTTAGGTCTGTGAATCAAGGCAAATTGGAATTGGTCAAACAGGAGATGACGAGAGTGAACATCAACATTCTAGGAATCAGTGAACTAAGATGGACTGGAACAGGTGAATTTATCTCAGATGACCATTATATCTACTACTGTGGCCAAGAATCCCTTAGAAGAAATGGAGTAGCCATCAGAGTCAATAAAAGAATCCGAAATGCAGTACTTGGATGCAGTCTCAAAAATGACAGAATGATCTCTGTTCGTTTCCAAGGTAAACCATTCAACATCACAGTAATCCAAGTCTATGCCCCGACCAGTAATGCTGAAGAAGCTGAAGCTGAACAGTCTATGAAGACCTACAAGAACTAACACCTTCTAGAACTAACACCCCCAAAAGATGTCCTTTTCATTATAGGGGACTGGAATGCAAAAGTAGGAAGTCAAGAAACACCTGGAGTAACAGGCAAATTTGGCCTTGGAGTGCAGAATGAAGCAGGGCAAAGGCTAATAGAGTTTTGCCAAGAGAACACACTGGTCATAGCAAACACCCTCTGCCAACAATGCAAGAGAAGACTCTACACATGGACATTGCCAGATGGTCGACACAGAAATCAGATTGATTATATTCTTTGTAGCCAAAGCTGGAGAAGCTCTCTGGGAAAGGAAGGTCTGAATTTGCTATCACTGTGGCTATAGAAGTAGAGGTAAGATAACCTCTTGATGGAAATACTAAATCATAAGAAGGAAGAAGCAGGCTGGACTAGGTAACCTTTAGAGGTCTTGCCCAAATCTGAGAGCCTATAATTTTATGGGAGTATGGACCTTCTGCTTTCATCATTACATCACTGTGCAACTTAAGGTTTGCAGCGTGGACAATGTACATTATATCTACATATACATATACATATACATGATATCACCAACTTTCTCTCTGAAAGCTTATAGAAGAGTGACAGAGGGACAGAAGAAATAATAATATCATTATCATGACCTTATTTCCCTTCTGCATCTTCATCTACCACATACTGGCATTGTGGTGGACACTTGACATAGTTTATCCAGCTAGGTTATTGTGAGACTCTGAGCTGGTAAGACACTGTCTTTGGGTTTTACTTTCCTCATTTGGAAAATGAATGCCTTGAACTTCATTATTCATGAAAGGGGACATCAAAGTTCCTTTTAATTTCCTTCATATCTTGAGTCTGGGGGAAAGTAGCAGCAGGGACCTAGCAGGGACCTGCCAGTATACCTGGCAGATACTTTGAAATATCTTCCTTCTTTGGAGTAATGAACAATGTGTGCCATCTTCATTTTATACAGTAAACATAGCCCTAAAAGGTTAAGTGTAAATAGAAATTTTAATAAAAAATGAAGTACATTTCGTACACACAAAAATGGTTAGTTAAAAGAAGGCTTTATAAAAATAAGTGCAATGTTTGCTGCAAAGCAACTTGTTCTATGAGAAGAGCTCACTGGAAAAGAACCCGATGCTGGGAAAGACTGAAGGCAAAAGGGGAAGGGGGTGGCAGAGGATGAGATGGTTAGATAGCATCACCGACTCAATGGACATAAATTTCAGCAAACTCAGGGATATAGTGGAAGACAGAGGAGCCTGGCATGCTACAGTCCTTGGGGTCAAGAGTCAGACAAGACTTAGAGACTGAACAACTAGTTCTATAAATTTGGATTTTATGTATTGGATTTTCTGTTTTCACTTTGTCCTCCACTTAAGTTACCATGTCAAAGCTGCACTGCAGTTTTTCCCTATCTTTGGGGTGATCAATCTGTCAGTACACATACAAAACTATGGGTTTGAAAGCAATATTAAAAGTCATTCAATGTTTTCTCCTTCCTCTGCCTCTAACTCAGCCAACCACAGCCAATGTTTGAATTTTCTAACATCTTTACCAACTCTTCACTTACTCTTCCAGTGATGAAGACCCCACATCTCCCCATGAAGCTCCTTCCGTGCTTGGCAGCGGACCTTGGCTTTAGGGATGTGATTCTCTACATTTTTCCCATCTTAACAAGCACAAGGGAATCCCAGGACACCTCCATCAGTAACAATAGTTTCACATACAACCAAGCTTTTAATAGAAGTTCTCTTGAGAGAGCAAGATGGTGATGGGAGGGAAACTTTCTCTTTTCATTTGGCATACTTCTGTTGGTAATTTTTTTTACACTGACTATATATTCCTTTAACACATATATGCACGTATTTTAAAGAAGTGGTCCAGGGGGTAAATGTCATTCACACTAAAGATAGGGGGTTGGAGGGGAATAAGTCCCCCTAGAGGAACAATAGAATGAGAGGGAATAGCGTGTTATGATTTGACACCTCCATCAGCTGTAATATTTTTGGATGTAGAATGGGCATTGAACTGACTGTAATAGAGTCAGTACAGGAGGTTGAAGGACCCCTACTTCCTTGAAAATCATGGCTAATCTCTTTCTCAGCTGAGTAAGCCAGCTCTTCAGGCATTTAAAAATAGCTTTCATGTGTACAAGGAAAGTGAACTACTTCCTGGTCTCATCAAGGTTAAATCCAGTGACTAACTGTAAAACATGTCTCACTGTGTGATGCATCTGCCTCTTTTCCCCCGTCTTTCTGCCTAACTCATAGTACACTCCTCTGATTGGAGCGTCTGCCTTCTAACATTACTCTTCTAGAGTCTGTCCATTTTCTCTTTATCATGACAGGCAGCACCATTTCTAATTACTCAGTGTGCTGTGTGTGTTCAGTTGCTTCAGTTGTGCCCAACAATTTGTGACCTGGGGACTGCAGCCCACCAGGCTCCCCTGTCCATGGGATTCTCCAGGCAAGAATATCGGAGTGGGTTACCATGCCCTTCTCCAGGGGATCTTTCTGGCCCAGGGATTGAACCCATATCTCTGGGGTCTCCTGCATTGCAGGCAGGTTCTTTACCCACCTGAAAGTGAAAAGTGAAAATTACTCAGTCATGTCCAACTCTTTGCAACTCCATGGACTATACAGTCCATGGAATTCTCCAGGCCAGATTACTGGAGTGGGTAGCCTTTCCCTGCTCCAGGGAATCTTTCCAACCCAGGAATTGAAGCAGGGTCTCCTGCACTGCAGGCAGATTCACTATCAACTGAGCTATCAGGGAAGCCCCTGAACCACCTGGGAAGCCCCAGTTACTCAGACTATTTACCTTATTCCAAGCTTCTGGGTGTTTTTTTACCAAATATCCCCAGTTTCCCCTATTCTGTTATGAAGAACCTGCCGCCAGACTGTCCGGGTTCAGATTTGCTTCTATCATGTACTAGTTGTATAACTGTGGCTAAGTAACCCCCTGTGCCTCAGTTTCCTCACTGGCAAAATAAAAACAACAGCAGCAATTAACTTATACAGTTGCAGGAAAAATAACTAGGATACATATAAAGCACATAGTACAGTATCTGGCACACAGTGGACACAATATTAATTTGTATTATTGCTTCCTTCTCCTTCATCATCATCATAAGGTGAAAAGACAACCCTCAGAATAGGAGAAAACAACAGCATATGAAACAACTGACAAAAGATTAATTTCCAAAATATGCAAGCAGCTCATACAACTCAATACCAGAAAAGCAAACAACCCAATCAAAAAGTAGGAAACAGACCTAAACAGACACCTTTCCAAAGAAGACATAGAGGTGGCTAACAAACACATGAAAAGATGCTCAACATCACTCATTATTCAGTTCAGTTCAGTTCAGTCACTCAGTCGTGTCCAACTCTTTGTGACCCCATGATTCACAGCACGTCAGGCCTCCCTGTCCATCACCAACTCCCGGAGTTCACTCAGATTCACGTCCATCGAGTCAGTGATGCCATCCAGCCATCTCATCCCTTCATTCTTTCTGGAATTATTTCTCCACTGATCTCCAGTAGCATATGCAAAGCAAAACTACAGTGAGATATCACCTCACACCAGTCAGAATGGCCCTCATCAAAAAGTCTATGAACAAAAAATGCTGGGGAGGGTGTGGAAAAAAGGGAATGCTCTTACACTATTGCTGGGAATGTAAATTGATACAATCACTATGGAAGACGGTACAGAGATTCCTTAAAAAACCAGGAATAAAACCACCACATGACCCAGCAATCCCACTCCTAGGCATATACTCTGAGGAAATCAAAATTGAAAAAACACATGTATCCCATTGTTCATTGCAGCACTATTTACAATAGCTAGAACATGGAAGCAACCTAGATGTCCATCAACAGATGAATGGATAAAGAAGTTGTGGTACACACACACAATGGAGTATTACTCAGCCATAAAAAGGAACACTTTTGAGTCAGTTCTAATGAGGAGGATGAACCTAGAACCTATCATACAGAGTGAAATGAGTCAGAAAGAGAAAGATAAATATCATATTCTAATGCCTATATATGGAATCTACAAAAATGGCACTGAAGAGTTTACTTACAGGGCAGCAATGAAGAAACAGAAATAGAGAACAGACTCATGGACATGGGGAGAGGGGAGGAGAGGCTGAGATGTATGCAAAGAGTAACACGGAAACTTACATTACCATATGTAAAATAGACAGACAAAGGAATTTGCTTTATGGCTCAGGAAACTCAAACAGGGGCTCTGTATCAACCTAGAGAGATGGAATGGGGAGGGAGATGGGAGGGAGGTTCAAAAGGGAGGGGATATATGTATACCTATGGCTGATTCATGTTGAGATTTGACAGAAAACAACAAAATTCTGTAAAGCAATTATCCTTCCACTAAAAAATAAATTTTTTTAAAAAAAGAAAACCAAGATCATGGCATCTGGTCCCACCACTTCATAGCAAATAGATGAGGAAACAATGGAAAAAGTTCAGTCCAGTCACTCAGTCGTGTCCAACTCTTTGCGACCCCATGAAAAATAAAGTCAGCCACCGTTTCCTCATCTATTTGCCATGGAAATAGTGAGAGACTTTATTTTCGGGGGCTCCAAAATCAGTGCAGATGATGACTGCAGCCATGAAACTAAAAGACGCTTGCTCCTTGGAAGAAAAGCTATGACCAACCTAGACAGCATATTAAGAAGCAGAGACATTAGTTTGCCAACAAAGGTCCATCTAGTAAAGTTATGGTTTTTCCAGTAGTCATGCATGGATGTGAGAGTTGGACTATAAAGAAAGCTGAGTGCCAAGGAATTGATGCTTTTGAACTGTGGTGTTGGAGAAGACTTGAGAGTTCCTCCGACTGCAAGGAGATCCAACCAGTCCATCCTAAAGGAAATCAGTCCTGAATATTTATTGGAAAGACTGATGCTGAAGCCGAAACTCCAATACTCTGGCCACCTGATGGGAAGAACTGACTGATTGGAAAAGACCCTGATGCTGGGAAAGATTGAAGGCAGGAGGAGAAGGGGATGTCAGAGGATGAGATGGCTGGATGGATGGCATCACTGACTCGACGGACATGAGTTTGAGCAAGCTCCGGGAGTTGGTGATGGACAGGGAGGCCTGGCGTGCTGCAGTCCATGGGGTTGCAGAGTCGGACACAACTGAGAGACTGAACTATGTGTTAATAATATACGATGTTTGTCTCTCTCTTTATGACAGAATTCACTCTGTACAATAAATAGGCTCTAGGTTCATCCACCTCATTAGAACTCACTCAAATGTGTTCCTTTTATGGCCAAGTAATATTCCACTGTGTATATATGCCACTTTTTTGTCCACTGAACTGTCGACGGACATCTAGGTTACTTCCATGTCTTAGTTATTGTAAACAGTGCTTCGATGAACATTGGGGTACATGTGTCTTTTTTGATTATGGTTTCCTCAAGATATATGCTCAGTAGTAGGATCGCTGGGTCACATCATAGTTTTATTTCTAGTTTTTTAAGGAGTCTCCATACTGTTTTCCATAGTGGCTATGTCAATTTGCATTTCCACCAACAGTGCAAGAGGGTCCCCTTTTCTCCACATTCTCTTCAGCATTTATTGTTTGTAGATTTTTTTGATGATGGCCATTCAGATCAATGTGAGGTGATACCTCATTGCAGTTTTGATTTGCATTCCTCTAATTGTGAGTGATGTTGAGCATTTTTTCTTGCATTTATCAGCCATCTTTATGTCTTCTTTGGAGAAATGTCTGTTCAAATCTTCTGCCCACATTTTGATTGCATTGTTTGTTTTTCTGGTATTGAGCTGAATGAGTTGCTTGTATATTTTGGAGACTCATCCTTTATCAGCTGTTTCATCTGCAAGTTTTTTATCCCCTTCTGGGTTGTTTGATCTTGTTTATAGTTTCCTTTGCTGTACAAAAGCTTTTAAGTTTAATTAGGTGCCATTTATTTATTTTTGCTTTTATTTCCATTACTGTAGGAGGTGGGTCATAGAGGATCTTGCTGTGATTTATGTGAAGGAGTGTACTGCCTATGTCTTCCCCTAAGAACTTCATAGTTTCTGGCCTTATATTTAAGTCTTTAATCTATTTTATTTTTGTGTATGGTGTTGGAAAGTGTTCTACTTTTATTCTTTTGCACGTAGCTGTCTAGTTTTCCCAGCACTACCTATTTTTTTTTAGGTTTTCTTAAAGTTAATTTAATTGGATGATAGTTAATACAATATTGTGACGGCTTTTGCCATCCATCTACATGAATCAGCCACAGGTGCACATGTAGCACCCCATCCTGAACCCCCCATCCACCTCCCTCCCCACCCTATGGCTCTCTGGGTTTTCCCAGAGCATCGGTTTTGTGCCCTGCTTCATGCATCAAACTTGCACTGGTCATCTATTTTACATACGGTAATATACACATTTCAGTGCTATTCCCGCCTTCTCCCACAAAGTCCTTAAGTCTGTTCTTTACATCTGTGTCTCTTGCTGCCTTGCATATAGGATCATCATTACTGTCTTTCTAAATTCCATATATATGTATTAACATACAGCATTGCTGTTTCTCTTTCTGACTTACTACACTCTGTATTATAGGCTCCAGTGTTTTCCATCTCATTAGAAATGACTCAAGTGCATTCATTTTTATAGCTGAGTAATATTCCACTGTGTATATGTACCACAACTTCCTTATCCATTCACCTGCCGATGGACATCTAGGTTGCTTCCAGTCCTAGCTATTGTAAACAGTGCTGCGATGAACATTGGGGTACACGTGTCTCTTTCAATCCTGGTTTCCTCAGTGTGCATGCCCAGCAGTGGGATTGCTGGGTCATAAGGCAGTTCTACTTCCACTTTTTTAAAGGAATCTCCACACTGTTCTCCATATTGGCCCCAGAACGATTTATTAAAGAGGCTGTCTTTTCTCCATTGTATATTCTTACCTCCTTTGTCAGAGATAAGATGCCCTTAGGTGTGTAGGATTATCTCTGGGCTTTGTATCTTATTTCATTGTTCCATATTTCTGTTTCTAGGCCAGTCCCATACTGTCTTTGTGACTGTATTTTTTTGTAGTATAGTCTGAAATCAGGAAGGTTGATTCCTTCACTTCCATTTTTCCTGCTCAAGACTGCTTTGGCTATTCGGGGCATTTTATGTTTCCATACAAATTGTGAAATTTTTTGTTCTAGATCTGTGAAAAATATCATTGGTAGTTTGATAGGGATTGCACTGAATTTGTAGATTGCTTTGGGTAGTATAGTCATTTTCACAATATTGATTCTTCTAATCCAAGGACATGAAATCTCTCTCCATCCATTTGTGTCAACTTCGATTTCTTTCATCATGTCTTCTATGTTTTCTGTCTTCTAGTTTTCTGCATACAGGTCTTTTGTCTCTTTGGGTAGGTTTATTCCTAGGTATTTTATTCTTTTTGTTGCAATAGTGAATGGGATTGCTTCCTTCTCTGATATTTCATTGTTAGTGTACAGGAATGCAAAGGATTTCTGGGTATTAATTTTACATCCTGCAACTTTACTATATTCACTGATTAGTAATTTTCTGGTAGAATCTTTGGGGTTTTCTGTGTATAGGATTATATAATCTGCAAATAGTGAGAGTTTTACTTCTTCATTTTCAATCTGGATTTCTTTTATCTCCTTTTGTTCTCTGATTGCCATGAATAGGACTTCCAAAACTATGTTGAATAAACGTGGTAAGAGTGGGCACCCTTGTCTTGTTCCTTGAAGAAATGCTTTCAGATTTTCACCAATGAGAATAATGTTTGCTTTGGTGTTATTCTATTAGGCCTTTATTATGTTGAAGAAAGTTTCTTCTCTGCCTACTTTCTGAAGAATTTTTATCATAAATGTGTGTTGAATTTTGTCAAAAGCTTTCTATGCATCTATTGAGATGATCATATGGTTTTTATCCTTCAGTTTGTTGATATGGTGTATCACATTGATTATTTTGTGTATACTGATGCATCTTTGCATCCCTGGGATAAATCCCACTTGATCATGGTGTATGATCTTTTTAATGTGTTGTTGGATTCTGCTTGCTAGAATTTTTGCATCTATATTCATCAGTGATACTTGCCTGTAATTTTCCTTTTTGGTGGTATCTTTGTATGCTTTTGGTATTAGGGTGATGGTGGCCTTGTAAAATGAGTTTGAGAGCTTTCCTTTCTCTGTTGTTTTTTGGAAGAGTTTGAGTAAGATAGGTGTTAGCTCTTCTCTAAACTTTTGATAGAATTTGCCTGTGAAGCCATCTGGTTCTGGCCTTGTGCTTGTTGGAAGATTTTTGATTAGTTTCAGTTTTGGTCCTTGTGATTGGTCTGTTCATGATTTCTATTTCTTCCTGGTTCAGTTTTGGAAGGTGGTACTTTTCTAAGAATATGTCCACTTCTTCCAGACTCTCCATTTTATTGGCATATAGTTGTTCATATTAGTCCCTTATGATTCTTTTTATTTGTGTTGTCTGTTGTAATGTCTCCATTTTTGTTTTTATTGATTTCTCTTCCTTTTTTCTTGACAAGCCTGCTAGTGGTTTGTCAATTTTATCTTCTCAAAGAACCTTGCTTTTAGTTTTATTCACCTTTAATATTTCATTCTTTTTATTTCTGCTCTGATCTTTAAGATTTCTTTCCTTCTACTAGGTTTTGGTTTTTTGGTTGTTGTTGCTGTTGTTGTTCTTTTTCTAGTTGCTTTAGGTGTAAAGTTAGGTTGTTTGATGTTTTTCTTATTTCTTGAGGTAGACTTGTAGTGCTATAAACTTCCTTCTTTTAACTGCTTTTACTGCATCCTATAGGTTTGGGGTCATCATATTTTCATTGTCATTTGTTTCTAGGTATTTTTTAAAATTTCCTTTTGACGTCTTCAGTGACCTGTTGGTTATTTAGAAGTGTGTTGTTTAGCCTTCATGTGTTTGTGTTTTTTACAGTTTTTTTGTTGTGTTCAGAAAAGATGTTTGATACAATTTCTATTTTCTTAAATTTACTGAGCTTGATTTGTGATCCAAGATGTGATCTATCCTGGAGATTGTTCCATGTGCACTTGAGAAAAATTTGTATTCTGCTGTTTGGGGATGGAATGTTCTGAAGATACCTATTAGGTCCATGTGGTCTAATGTGTCATTTAAGGCTTGTGTTTCATTTAAGGCTTGTGTTTCCTTAGTAATTTCTTGTTGTGATGATCTGTCCATTGGTGTAAGTGGGGTGTTAAATTCCCCTACTATTATTGTGTTACTGTTGTTTTCCCCTTTTATGGTTGTTAGCATTTGCCTTATGTATTGAGTGCTCCTATGTTGGCTGAATAAATATTTATAATCGTTATATCTTCTTGGGTTGATCCCTTGGTCATTATGTAGTGTCCTTCCTTAACTCTTGTAAAAGTTTTTACTTTAAAGTTTATTTTGTCTGATATGAGTATTGCTGCTCCTGCTTTCTTTTGATTCCAATTTGCATGGAATACCTTTATCTATCCCCTGACTTTCAGTCTGTGTCTTTAGGTCTGAAGTGAGTTATCTTACAGGCAGCATATACATGGGTCTTGTTTCTATATCTATTCAGCCAGTCTGTGTTTTTTGCTTAGTGCATTTAATCCATTTACATTTAAGGTAGTTATTGACATATATGTTCCTACTGCCATTTGCTTAATCATTTAGGGTTTGTTTTTGTGGTCTGTTTCTTCTATTGTGATTCCTGCTAGAGAATTTCCTTAGCGTTTATTGTAAAGCTGGTTTGGTGGTGCTGAATTCTTTCAGCTTTTGTCTATAAGGCTTTTGATTTCACCAGCAAACCTGAATGAGATCCTTACTGGTTAGAGTAATCTTGGTTAAAGGTTTTTTTCTTTCATCATTTTTTTCTTTCACTTTAAACACCTGCATAGTTCCTGCTGAAAAGTTAGCTGTTAGACTTATGGAGATTTTGTGAATGTGTGTCTGCTAAGTTGCTTCAGTTGTGTCTGATTCTTTGCAACCCTATGGACTGTAGCCCACCAGACTTCAGTGGGTATTCTCCAGGCAAGAATACTGCAGTAGATAGCCATTTCCTTCTTCAGGGGATCTTGTCAACCCAGGGATTGAACCTAGGTCTCCTGCATTGAAGGCAAATTCTTTAACCTGTGAGCCACCAGGGAAGCCCTGGAGATTCCTTTTTATGTTATTTTTTTTCTTTCCCCTTGCAGCTTTTAATATTTTTTTCTTTGTGCTTAATTTTTGTTAGTTTGATTAATTTATATGTGTCTTAGTGTTTTTCTCTTTGGGTTTATCCTATATGGGATGCTCTGGGTTTCCTGGACTTGGGTGGTTATTTCCTTTCCCATTTTAGGGAATTTTTCAACTCTGTGTGTGTGTGTGAAGTTGCTCAGTCGTGTCCGACTCTTTGCGACCCCGTGGACTGTAGCCCACCAGGCTCCTCTGTCCATGGGATTCTCCAGGCAAGAATACTGAAGTGGGTTGCCATTTCCTTCTCCAGGGTATCTTCCCGACCCAGAGATCGAACCCAGGTCTCCTGCATTGCAGGCAGGCACTTTAACCTCAGAGCCACCAGGGAAGCCTTATCTCCTCAAATATTTTCTCATACTCTTTTTCTCTTCATCTTGGGACCCCTATAATTCAAATGTTGGTGCATTTAATACTGTCCCAGAGATCTCTGAGACTGTTCTCAATTCTTTTCATTCTTTTTTCTCTATTCTGCTCCATGGCAGTTATTGAGGGCTTCCTGGTGGCTCAGTGGTAATCAGTCTGACTGCAATGTGGGCATCCTAGGTTCAATCCCTGGGTCCAGAAGGTCCCCTGGAGAAGGGAATGGCAACTCACTCTAGTATTCTTGAGTGAAGAATTCCCATGGACAGAGCAGCCTGGTGGGCTACAGTCCATGAGGTTGCAAAGAGTCAGACACAACTGAGTGGCTAACACTTTGATGACTGTTATTTCTATCATTCTATTTTTCAATTCACTGATCCATTCTTCTGCCTCAGTTATTCTGCCATCGATTTCTCCTAGAGTACTTTCAGTAATTGTGTTGTCACTGTTTCTTTATTTCTTCTAGGTCTTTGTTAAACACGTTAAATTTTTCTTGTATTTTCTCCACTCTATTTTCAATATCTTGAAACTTCTTTACTATCATTACTCTAAATTATTTTTCAGAGAGGTTGCCTACTTCCTCCTCATTTATTTGGTTGTCTACTTTTTACCTTGCTCCTTCATTTTCTGTTGTTTAATAGGTGGGACCGTGTTCCTGTCTCACTAGTTGTTTGGCCTGAGGTTTCCAGTAGTAGAGTGTGTAGGCAGTTAGACAGAGCCAGGTCTTGGTATTGAGATACAGACCTCTGGGATCCCTCACTCCGATTAATATTCTCTGGAACTTGATGTTCTCTGTTACTCCAGCAATGTAGTGGAGTGTGGGAATAAAAAGAAAAAAAGGCAGAACAATAACAAAGTATAACAAATAAAACCCCCTGAAGGGTAAAACCAGACTTCAATAGCAATGAGAGAGAAGAAAAGAGAAAGAAAAAAGTACACACACACACACACACACACACACACATACATATATTATATATAATAAAAATGAAAATAAGAGTGAGTAGAATAACAACAAAGAGTATAAATAATAAAATAAGCTTAGAAAACTAACTGAAATAGCAGAAAGAGTAAGAATATATATGAAACAACCACTGGAGGGTAAAACCAAACTCTACTGGTAAACAGTAAAAACCCAAAAGGCAAAAAAACCCTTGGCTTTGAAGGGTGGGGCTTAGATGGTGAGTGGCTCAGGTGGTGGGAATGGTTAGGTGGAGATGGGATTTAGGTGGGGGTGGGATCCTGACTTAGGACCCAAGCCTTCAGAAAAAACCCTGGGTGGGGTTGGGGGAAGGTCCAGGCTCAACCCAACTGAGGGGGCCTCTGCAGTGCGTCTGGATTTGGGGTATGAAAGATAAGGACCAGGTCCCTAGGAGGCTCCCCAGGGCCAAGTGGGTGGCACAACACCAGATGGATTTCCCTCTCCTCTGTACTAGAAGGACCATCCCCTGGCTGCCCCTGCTATATCTCCCCTCCCTCCTGTACCTGCAGGACCTACATGGGCAGAGGGTATCCTTGGAGGTGGCCCCTGAGGGCAGAGTTGGTCCCCAGAGAACAGAGGGCTCAGCCTGGAGGGTGGAGGGGGCTGAGAGGGAGGGGGACCCGAGAAGTAGGAGGGAACCAGATGGTAGAAAGGGATCCTGGATGGGGGAGGGCCCAGGCTAGAGAGCAGACAGGGTCTCTGGAAGGGTGAGGAGGCCCACAGAGGATGGGTACCCTGGAGAGTGGAGGGGACCTTCGAGATGGCCAAAAGCTCAGTCTGGAAGGAGGAAGGGGCCCTGGAGGCTGGAGAGCCAGGAGGGGGACTCTGGATGGTGGAGGGCTGGGCCTGGGAGCCTTAGGAGGCTTCCCAGAATCGAATGGGTGGTGGGACACCAGGTAGTTCCCTGCTCTTATACCCCACAGGAGCTTCCCCAAACCAGCCCACCTTTTTCTCTCCATAAATGAGCCTCCCTACTCCCTCTTACATCCACAGGATCCACCCAAGTGGATGGGGGTCCCTGAAGAGTGAAGGGCTCTTCCAAAGGGTAAAGAGGGCTGGGGAGGGTAGACAAGGCCCCAGAGGGCAGAGACCCAGGCCCTTGGGCCCCAGAAGGCTCCCTGGGGCCAAGTGAAAGGGGAACCACCCAGAGGAGCAGGTGCACTGCTCCCAGCAGTCACAGGCGCCCCAGCCACTCCCAGTACCAAACCATGCCTCCCCCAGTCACCACTGAGTGAAAGGGGAGCCTCAGGGGCTTCCCCTAGTAGATCCTCTGATCCCTGAGGGATCCCTACCCCTCTCAGGTGAGCAGGCACGCTGCTTCCAGTGACCAAAGGTGCCCAAACCGCCCAAGGCACCAAAGCCACTCCACCTCCCCCAGCAACTCCACAACTGCTGGTCACCAGGGTTCAAGTTTCCCCCACTCCCCCTTACCCGGTTGTTCCCAGGGTCCTCCCTTCAGCCTGTCCACAGGAGGTCCCCCACTAGCACCTGGTGAGTATCCTAGGTGTGGGGAGACATGCCTCCCTGTCTTCCCTCACCCCAATCTTGGGTCTACCCTCAAAGCATTCTTGACATTTCATTTCTTCAACATACTTCTCTCTGACAAACTGGATTAGAGTGGAACTTCACTTGGCATTCCTACTACTATGGCTGTTTTCATTGCATTATGATGCACACTCATGCTTCAACAATTCACATTCCTCTTTGTTTCATACCTCTTTTCAAAACCTATCTTGTAGAGCAGGGAATAGAAAATTTTTTGAAAAGAGCCAGAGGGTAAAAAATTTCAGTTTTATGGGATATATGGTTTCTGCTACAACTACTCAGTTCTGCCATTGTAGAATGAAAGTAGCCATACACATTAGCAAATGGACATGGCTATATTCCAATAAACCTTTATTTACAAAAACAGGCAGCTGACAGGATTTGGCCTATGGACCACAGCTTACTGATCCCTGATCTAGAAGAATCTTCCCTAAATAACTTTGCCTAGCTGTGATCACTCCATTATTCTACTTCAAAATACAAGTACTATATTCATTTACAAATAGTTATAAACTTCTGAATATTTCTACGTGGTCAGTCTCTCACTTACAATACTGTACAGATTCTTTAAGGAAAACTGTCATTTCATTCATAGCTAAGCCTAGGAGTAACACTGAGTGGTAAGGACATGAAGACAAACGAATCTGTCTACGTGCACAAAGAACTCACAAAGAGCAGATTAACAGGACAGACAGCAACGCAAATACACAATCATAATATAATGTGATTTTTGCTATAAGAGAGATTTGCTATACAAAGTGCTCTGAGAAAAGCAAAAGGAATGACTGACTTTGCTTGGGGAGAGGAGGAAAGTTTCACAGATGACTTGAGGTAGGATTGTCAGAAAAGAAAGATGAATAGGCATTTGAATTAAAGGAAATGTAGTATAAAAGTACTAAGACATGGAAATGGATTAAGTGTATGGATAATAACCAGCAGCTACTATAGACGGAAAGGGGTAAGGGAAGCTACAGAGACAAATGACAGAAGCTGAACAAGATGAGAATACAAAAGAAAGTATCAGCAAAGAGTGCCATTTGCCACAATAAGACAATGTTATACACATAATGAGGAGTCTGGATGATTCTAGAGATTATATTTAAATACTCAATATCATGATTTGATTGATTAATAATATTTTATACCCATAAAGAGGATTTAACTTTTTCATAGTTTCATGTATATTATTTTTAATGTTCATACAGCTTCCATACTTACATGTCTACTAAATTCTAATAATGATCATGAACTTATGAGGTAGTAAGAAGAGTAAGATTTAGAGGCAAAAAGATTCCGGACAAAATCTTGCAGTTTATAGGAACAACATGTTGAGTAATGTTTCCACAGAACAGGAATAGCAACAGTCTCTGTTTCATAAGATTACAGAAAAGACTATTTGAGACAATTATGTGAAGAGTACTTTGTAAAAAAGCTACAAAATGACACGCAGGATTTGTGAAATTGCAGGATAAGTTGGTAAGAAAGGATGAGATACTTTTATTTACTTGAACAGCTTTTTGTGACACATACATTCATTCACAGCCTAATAGAAGATAACTCTTCATTTCTATCACATATAAGTACAGGTTCTGACCTTTTCGAGGATCTGATTTTTGCATGGTATCATCAGCTATATCAAATAGGAATTTCCTCCTTAACAAGATGGAGAAATCTAGAAGCAAAAGATTAAAAAAAATTAGAAATATGAACAATTGTAGATCAAAGGAGACCTGCAATGAAATTAGGTTTTAATCAGAGAAAACCAGTAGGCTGAACACCCAGAAGGGCTTCCCAGGGGCAGTAATTTAGTTAAGTTTCCAATTTCCAGGATCCTTCCCTCAGCTTTTTGAGTTCAGAACCCTCATTCTGTTAAAAACAGAACAGACTTTTCAGGGCATTAATGGGTAATTTTAAACAATAATAGATAAACTAGAAGGTTACTCTATTAATTCACTGTGAGAAATATAACAGCCATATAACAAAGTATTGTACACTGAAAACTACAAACATCACTGAAAGAAACTGAAGAAACAATGAAGTATGAAGACACTTACATTCATGAATTAGAAGACTAATGTTAAGACAACAATACTACATAAAGATCTACAGACTCAATGCAATCCCTATCAAAATCCCAATGATGTTTTTCTGCAAAAACAGAAAAAGCCATCCTAAAATTCACGTGATATCTCAAGGACCTCTAATAGCTTAAACAATCTTGAAAATGAAGAATAATGTTAGAAGACTCATAATTCCTGGCTTCAAAACTTACTACAAAGCTATAGTAATTGAAACAGTGTGTGTGAGGGTACTAGCAGAAGGACAGGCACACAGACCAACAGAATAGAGAGCCCAGAAATAAACTCAAATACGTATAGTCAAATGATTTTTAATAAAGGTGCCAACAACATTCAATGGGAAAAGAATACTCTTTTCCACAAATGATGCTAGGAAATCTGGATACCCATGTGCCAAAGAATGAAGATGGACCTTTAGCTTATACCATATATAAAAATTAACTCAAAGTGTATCAAGACCAAAACTTTAGAGCTAAAATTATAGAAATCTTAGAGAAAACAGAGAATAAAATCTTCATGACACTGAATTTGGCAATAATTCTGGAATTTGACATCTAAATCTCAGGCAACAAAAGAAAAAAAAACAGATAAACTGAGCTTCATCAAAATGAAAAACATTTGTGCATCAAAGAGCACTATCACATGGATGAGAAGAAAACCTACAAAATGGGAGAAAATGTTGGCAAATCATCTGATAAGGGACTAATCTCTAAAATATGTAGAGAACTCCTCCAATTCAATGACAAAAAAAAAAAAAGAAAGAAAGAAACCCTCAAATAATCCAACTGAAAAATTAGCAAAGGACCTGAATAGGTATTTCTCCATTTATCTACATGTGAGTGCTAAGTTGCTTCAGTCATGTTCAGCTGTTACGATCCTATGGACAGTTGCCCACCAGGCTCCTCTGTCCATGAGATTCTCTAGGCAAGAATACTGGAGTGGGTTTCCATGCTCTTCTCCAGGGGACTTTCCTGACCCAGGGATTGAACCCACATCTCTTACATTTCCTGCACTGACATGCAGGTTCTTTACCACTAGTGCCGCCTGGGAAGCCCCCATTTATCTATGTAGATGGCCAATAAGTACATAAAAATCAACATCATTAATCATTAGGAAAATGCAAGTTAAAGTCACAATGAGATACCACTTCACACCCACTGGGGTGGTTATTATGAAGAAAAAAAAAAAAAAGAAAAATCCTAAATGCTAGCAAGGATATGGAGAAATTAGAGCCCTTGTGAATTGCTAGTGGAAATGAAAAAATGGTGCAGCCGCTATGGAAAACTTTAAAAAGTTAAACATGGAATTACCAAATGATCCAGTAAATCCACTTCTAGGTATATTCCCCAAAGAACTGAAAACAGGGACTGAAACAGGTACCTGTACACAAATGTTCGGAGCAGCATTATTCACAGTAGCAAAAGACTAGAAACAATCTAAGTGTCCACCAACGAGTGAACAAATAAATAAAATGAGGCTTATACAGACAATCAAATACTATTCAGCCATAAAAAGGAATAAAATTCTGATACACGCTGCAACATGGATGAACCTTAAAAACATTATGCTCAGTGAAATAAGCCAAGTACAAAAGGCTAACTACTGTATGATTTCACTTGCACTTGGCAACTGGAATAGGGAAATTCCTAGAGAAGGGAAGTAGACCAGAGGTTATAGGGGCTGGGCAAAGAGGGGGAATGGACAGTTATGATTTAATGGGTACAGAGTTTCTGTTTGAAATGATGAAAATATTCTGGAGTTGGACAGCAGCGAAGGCTATACATAACTATAAATGTACTTAAGCATTAAAATGGTAAAAATGACAAATTGTTATGTATTTTAAAAAATTTTTTAATTGAAGGATAATTGCTTTATTGTGTTGGTTTCTGCCATACATCAACATGAATCAGTCATAGGTATACATATATCCCTGCCCTCTTGAACTCCCTAACACCTCTCACCCCATCCCACTGCTCTAGTTTGTCACAGAGCCCCAGTTTGAGCTCTCTGAGGCATACAGCAAATTCCCACTGGCTATCTATTTTACATATTGTAGTGTATATGTTTTCATGCTACTGTCTCAATGCTTCCCTCCCTCTTCTTCCCATCCTGTGTCCACAAGTCTGTTCTTTATATCTGCGTCTCCATTCAGTTCAGTTCAGTTCAGTCGCTCAATCGTGTCCGACTCTTTGCGACCCCATGAACTGAACCACGCCAGGCCTCCCTGTGTCTCCATTACTGCCCCGCAAATAGGTTCATTAGTATCATCTTTCTAGATTCCATATATATGCATTAATATATGATATTTTTCCTTTTCTGACTTACTTCCTCTGTATAAAAAGCTCTAGGTTCATCTACCTCATTAGAATTAACTCAAATGTGTTCCTTTATATGGCTGAGTAATATTCCATTGTGTATATATACCAGAGATTCTTTATCCATTCATCTGTTGATAGACATCTAGGTTGCTTTCATGTCTTAGCTACTGTAAATAGTGCTGCTATGAACACTGGGGTACATGCATCTTTTTCAACTATGGTTTCCTCAGGGTATATGCCCAGTAGTGGGATTATGGGGTCATATAGTAGTTTTACGGAGAAGGCAATGGCACCCCACTCCAGTACTCTTGCCTGGAAAATCCAATGGACAGAGGAGCCTGGTAGGCTGTAGTCCATGGGGTTGCTAAGGGTCGGACACAACTGAGCAACTTCACTTTCACCTTTCATTTTCATGCATTGGAGACAGAAAGGGCAACCCACTCCAGTGTTCTTGCCTGGAGAATCCCAGGGATGGGGGAGCCTGGTGGGCTGCCATCTCTGGGGTCGAACAGAGTCGGACACGACTGAAGCAACTTAGCAGAGTAGTTTTATTCCTAGTGATTTTAAGGAATCTCCATACTCTTCTCCATGGTGGCTATATCAATATACATTCCCACTAACAGAGCAACAGGGTTCCTTTTTTCCCACACTCTCTTCAGCATTTACTGTAGTTTGTAGATTTTTTGATGATTGCCATTCTGACTGGTGTGAAGTGATATCTATTATGGTTTTTGATTTGCATTTCTCTAATATTGAACAATGCTAAGCATTCATGTATTTATTAGCTACCTGTATGTCTTCTTTGGAGAAATGTCCGTTTAGGTCTTCTGCCCACTTTTTGATTGGGTTGTTTTTCTGGTATTGACTTGCACGAACTGTTTGTACATTTTAGAAATTAATCCTTTGTCAGTGTTTCATTTGCAATTTTTTTTATCCCATTTTGAGGGTTGTCTTTTCACCTTGTTTATAGTCTCCTTCGCTGTGCAAAAGCTTTTAAGTGTAATTAGCTCCCACTTGTTTATTTTTATTTCTATTACTGTAGGAGGCGGGTCACAGAAGATCATGCTGTGATTTATATCAAAGAGTCTTCTGCCTATGTTTTCCTCTAAGAGTTTTATAGCTTTGGGTTTTATGTTTAGGTCTTCAACACATTTTGAGTTTATCTTTGTTCTTTGTGTATGGTGTTAGTAAGTATTCTAATTTCATACTTTCACATGTCTAGTTTTCCCAGCACTATTTACTGAAGAGACTATCTTTTGCCATTGTAAAATTTTGTCTCCTTTGTCAAAGGTTAGGTATCCATAGCTGTGTGGGTTTATCTCTGGGGTTTCTATCTTGTTCCATTGGTCTATATCTCTGTTTTTGCACCAATACCATACTGTCTTGATGACTGCAGCTTTGTAGCACAGTCTGCAGTCAGGAAGGTTAATTCCTCCAGCTCCATTCTTCTTTCTCAAGATTGCATTGGCTATTCAGGGTCTTTTGTGTTTCCAAACAAATTGTGAAATATCCTTGTTCTAGTTCTGTGAAAAATGTCACTGATAATGTGACAGTGACTGCACTGAATCTGTAGATTGCATTTAGTAGTATAGTTACTTTCATGATATTGATTCTTCCAACCCAGGAACATGGAATCTTTCTACATCTGTCATCTTTGTTTTCTTTCATAGTGTCTTACAGTTTTCTGTACACAGCTCTTTTGTCTCCTCGAACAGGTTTATTCCTGTGGGGCCCTAATTGGGAAACCTTAAAATAGAAACGACCACCTTTGCGGTCGGAAACGGAAACAAAGATGGCGGCTGGCGGAAGTGATGGGGGCGTGGTCTATGTTGTCAAAACTTCTGATTGGCTCTCTTGGTTTCTGTGCACGTGGACAGCGCCTGATCACTATAGACTCCTGTTATAGCACGTGATGATTTGACCTTTAACGTGATTGGTGCAACTCCCCCCCTGCTTGCCTTTATAAGCAGGGAGCTTGCAGCAATAAAGCGGAACCGCACTAGACGGAACCCCTGTTGCGTCTTATTGTCTCTCGCTCGCCGAGGGGCTGGGTTGGCGGACAGCAGGCTCACCTTTCCTTGGGACCCCTTGGCTCTCTGCTGAGGGAAGTTCCACTACCTCTCTCTCTTTCTGCGGAGTGCCCCCCGCAGAAACTGGCACCCAACGTGGGGCACGCGAAGCGGACGGACGGAGGTAGTGACACCGTGCGGCTCTGAAAGAAGGAGCGATGAGGGACCCTAGGCTGGTCGCAGCACGGAGCTCCCTTGAGGAGTATCGCCCGAGGTAATCCGGATTTCAAGGTGGGCCCCCCTCCTCTTCGAGGGAAGTAGCAAAAAGCTCTGACTTTTTTTCCTTCTGATCTGTCCTTAATTCCTTTTTTTTCAAGAGTTTCAGTGAACGGGTGAACAGTTGCAGAGGTAATTGACGAGTCCTGGCTAGGGCTACACTCTGGCGGACTCTGAAGGCCCTGCAACAAGTGAGCCTCAGTAACTAGAGCCCGACCGGGTGAAACTCTCTTTCATTCTTAACTGAGGACGTGGCCTAAAATCTTCCCTGTGGGCACGGGTCAGGCACTTAAAAGCCATTAGGGCGCCTGCCACTTGAAGACTCCCGTGACAGGATAAGGGGGTCACGGAACGGGCTAGAAACCTCTAGGGTGCC
>SJYQ01008119.1:150838-190044 GCA_006410935.1 Redunca redunca
GCGAGGCTGGAGGTTGGCCACCTACAGCTTTACACCTTGTTCTACAGAACATCAATACAAATGTCTCAAGGGCTTAAATAAAATAAAAAAGGGGGAGATGTGGGGCCCTAATTGGGAAACCTTAAAATAGAAACGACCACCTTTGTGGTCGGAAACGGAAACAAAGATGGCGGCTGGCGGAAGTGATGGGGGCGTGGTCTATGTTGTCAAAACTTCTGATTGGCTCTCTTGGTTTCCGTGCACGTGGACAGCGCCTGATCACTATAGACTCCTGTTATAGTGATAGCACGTGATGATTTGACCTTTAACGTGATTGGTGCAACTCCCCCCCTGCTTGCCTTTATAAGCAGGGAGCTTGCAGCAATAAAGCGGAACCGCACTAGACGGAACCCCTGTCGCGTCTTATTGTCTCTCGCTCGCCGAGGGGCTGGGTTGGCGGACAGCAGGCTCACCTTTCCTCGGGACCCCTTGGCTCTCTGCTGAGGGAAGTTCCACTGCCTCTCTCTCTTTCTGCGGAGCGCCCCCCGCAGATTCCTAGTGTTTTATTCTTCTTGTTGCAGTGGTAAATGGGATTGATTCCTTAATTTCTCTGATTTTTCATTGTTAGTGTATAGGAATGCCAGGGATTTGTGTGTAATGATTTTGTACTTTAATGATTTTGTACTTTGTACCTGTGACTTTACTAAATTCACTGATTAGCTCTAGTAATTTTCTGACAGTATCTTTAGGGTTTTCTATGTATAGTATCATATTCTCTAAAAACAGTGAAGTTTCCTTCTTTTTCAATTTGGATTCCTCTTATTTCCTTTTCTTCTCTGATTGCCATAGCTAGGACTTCTAAAACTATGCTGAATAACAGCTGTGAGAGTGGGCACCTTTGTCTTGTTCCTGATCTTAGAGAGAATGCTTTCAGTTTTTCACCACTGAGAATGCTTGCTCTGGGTTTAGCATATATGGCCTTTATGTTGAGGTAGGTTCCTTCTATGCCTGTTTTTTGAAGAGTTGGTATCATAAACAGATGCTGAATTTTGTTGAAAGCTTTTTCTGCATCTACTGAGATTATCATATGGTTTTTTATTTTTCAACTTGTTAATATGGTGTATCACACGGATTGGTTTGTGTATACTGAAGAATCCTTGCATCCCTGGGATAAACCTGACTTGGTATACCATGATAAACCTGATCATGGTATATGATCTTTCTAATGTGTTGTCATTTTCCATTTGCTAGAATTTTGTTCAGGAGTTTTACACTATGTTCGTTAGTGATACTGGCCTGTAATTTTCTTTTTTTTGTGTTATCTTTATCTAGTTTTGGTATCAGGGTGATGGTAGCCTTGTAGAATGAGTTTGGAAGTGTTCCTTCCTCTAATTGTCTGAAAGAGTTTAAGAAGGTTAGGCATTAGCTCTTCTTAAACGTTTGACGGAATTCACCCGTGAAGCCATCTGGGCTTTTGCTTTTGGGGAGTTTTTTTTAAATCATAATTTAGATTTCACTGCTTGTGACTGGCTTGTTCATACTTTCTATTTCTTCCTGGTTCAGTCTTGGAAGGTTGACCTTGTCTAAGAATCTATCCATTTCTCCCAGGTTGTCCATTTTATTGTCCGCTCTTGCTCATAATAGTCTCTTATGATCCCTGGTATTTCTACATTGTCAGTTGTAACCTCTCCTTTTTCATTTCTAATTTTGTTAATTTGATTTTTCTCCCTTTTTTTCTTGATGAGCCCGGCTAATGGTTTGTCAGTTTTGTTTTTCTTTTCAAAGAATCCACTTTTAGTTTTATTAATCTTTACTATTATTTCATTTCTTGTTCACTGCTCTATCTCTGACTTCTCTCCTTCTACTAACTTTAGGGTTTTCTATAATTCTTCTTTTTCCAGTTGTTTTAAATGTAAAGTGAGGTTGCCTGTTTTTCTTGTTTCTTGAGGTAGGACTGTATCGGTATAAACTTCCTTCTTAGGATTGCTTTTGCTGCATCCCACAGGTTTTGGGTTGTAGTTTTTGTTGCCATTCATTTCTAGGAATTTTCTGATTTCTCTTTTTATTTTTTCAGTAACTGATTCATTATTTAGAATCATACTGTTTAATCTTTATGTGTTTTTTATATTTTTTTTTCCTGTAATTGATATCTAGTCTCATAACACTGTGGTCAGAGAAGATGCTTGATATGATTTCATTTTTCTTAAATTTACCAAGGCTTGATTTGTAACCCAAGATGCCTATCCTGGAGAATGTCCCATGTACACTTGAGAAGACAATGTATTCTGCATTTGGATAGAAAGTCCTGAACATATCAATGAGGTCCATCTGCTCTCATGTGTCATTTAAGGTTTGTGTTTCCTTTTTAATTTTCTGTTTTAATGATCTGTCCATTGGTGTAAATGGGGAGTTAAAGTCCCCTAGTACTATTGTATTACTGCCAACTTCCCTTTTATGTCTGTTACTGCTTGCCTTATGTATTGAGGTGCTCCTATGCTGGGTGCATAAATATTTACAAATCTTATGTTTTCTTCTTAGATCAATCCTTTGATCATTACTTGACTCAAAGCAGGAGTTCCCAACCTTTTTGGCACCAGGACCCAGTTTCATGGAAGACAATTTTTCCATGGATGGGGCGGGGAGTGGTTTCAGGATGATCCAAGTTCATTACATTTATTGTGCACTGTATTTCTATCATTATTATATTGTGATATATAATGAAGTAATTACACACCTCACTGCTCATCTGATAGGAGGTGGAACTCAGCAGTAATGCAAGTGATGGGGAGTGGCTGTAACTGCAGCTGAAGCTTTGCTCACTTGTCTGCTGTTCATCTCCTGCTGTGTGGCCCAGTTCCCAACAGGCCACACACCGGTACTGGTTCATGGCCCAGGGGCTAGAGACCCCCGTTTTAAAGCACCCAAAAACCTGGCATTTTTCATTTAAATAGAGGGGAAAAAAAGAGCTCAGGTTCTGAAATTAAACAAGATTAATTATACCATCCAAGGTCACGTGGCTACTAAATGGAAAGGCCAAAATTAAGGGCTAATTTCAAAGCCTATAATCTCTTTGGTTTCATTATGCTTGCTTACTATAGTTTAAAAACAACAAGAAATAAATCCCTTCCCTAGTTTACTCATCATAGGCTATATTATATACAGAGAGGTTTGGTAAACAGTCAAGTGCTATGTAACGTAAGAAATTACTATTAGCACAAGGAAAGAGCTTACTAAGGCAGTGGCTTTCAAAGCTTTTCAGTTATGATCCACGGACTTAAATCCAGTAGTTTTTATAACAGTATGTATTCCTGAAAACCTTTCTTCTTATAAAATTATGCACCAAACATGGGCTTGTGGTTAAAACAGAGTTAGGAACAGACTACTAAAAGCCCATGGAACTTTGTATCCTTTATATATATACACACATACTTCATAAGGATTTCAGTCATTCAGTTGAGTCACTCAGTTGTGTCCCACTCTTTGCAACTCCATGAACCGTAGCACACCAGACCTCCCTGTCCATCACGAACTCCTGGAGTCCACCCAAACCCGTGGCCATCGAGTTGATGATGCCATCCAACCATCTCATCCTCTGTTGTCCCCTTCTCCTCCTGTCTTCAATCTTTCCCAGCATCAGGGTCTTTTCCAATGAGTCAGCTCTTTGCATCAGTTGGCTAAAGCACTGGAGTTTCAGCCTCAACATCAGTCCTTCCAATGAACACCCAGGACTGATCTCCTTTAGGATGGACTGGTTGGATTTCCTTGCAGTCCAAGGGTCTCTCAAGAGTCTTCTCCAACACCACAGTTCAAAAGCATCAATTCTTCGGTGCTCAGCTTTCTTTATAGTCCAACTCTCACATCCATACATGACTACTGGAAAAACCATAGCCTTGACTAGATGGACCTTTGTTGGCAAAGTAATGTCTCTGCTTTTTAATATGCTGTCTAGGTTGGTCATAACTTTCCTTCCAAGAAGTAAGCATCTTATAATTTCATTGCTGCAACTGCCATCGGCAGTGACTCTGGAGCCCAGAAAAATAAAGTTAGCCACTGTTTCCCCATCTATCTGCCATGAAGTGATGGGACCAGATGCCATGATCTTAAGTTTTCTGAATGTTGAGCTTTAAGCCAACTTTTTCGGTCATTAATAAATGGTTAAAATTAGACCCAACAAACTAAATATAAGGAAGAATGATATAATCCACTTTAGGATACTTTCCAATTAAAATTATTTTTTAAAATAAGATTTAATGTGTAATGGAATAAACCTTAGTAATTCAGAACACTAAGCTTCTAAGAGTGACTTATTTCTCCAAGGTTTTCTGGAGTGAAAATTTGAATGTATGTCACCATATGCAGACAGGAGCCACTTAATAAAAGCTTTAAAGAGATAAAATTAAAACCTGAAGTCAGATTCATATGGGTTTGGGGACTGATAAGAGATTATTAACCTGTTGATCATTTTTCAATCTGTTCACACTGCCCAAGTAGACCTTTGAAAGATGTCTATGCCTCACAGTACCAGAGATCTCAAGATTAAATTTATTCTGTTAGAAGAAAGATAGAGTCCTAGTTAGGAACTAACTCCTTAGATGTAGAGCTCTGAAATTAGAGTAAATCTTCACTGTTTAGATCATAGAGACAGGTACATAAAGTAATTTGGACTCATTAACAGAGCAGTATCTATAAACCATTTCATAAATCATCCCCCAAAGTCTCAGGTTCTCATCCTAAACAAGTGAGTTACGATTTCCTGACATTTTCCAGGATCTTGCAGGAAACATACAGAATTACAAACTTGGGGCAAATATGGTTTTTCTATACCAAGAAATTGAGATGCAACTTTGAAACTTGGCCTGGTTCATTCCTGGTTCATTCACTGAAGTCGCCCCCTAAGGGCTTCAAATTCCTCACTTTAAAACCAAAAGGTTAGAATTCAGGCAAGTCCCATGTTTACCACACATTAGCTGCATGCCTCTGGTTCATCATCCACCCTTACATGTGTTTGATTTTATGGTTTTGTAGAAAATACTATTGCTATTGAAATAAGGAAAATTTATCAAATGGAATCAGCTGTCTTCCTGTAAGCTACTCAGGCAATTGTCTCAACACCTGTTTCTAGTTGGGACACTGAGATCACTGCTTTATTCACTGTAATAGGAAGGCTAGACCACACAAAGGGGCTTCCAGGGAAATGTATCTTATGTGAATCTCAAACAGCAGTCTCAGGAAAATGTTCTCTTCTCTAGAAAACTGATTTGACTGACAGGGTATGAAATAATCTTTGACACATGTATTAAGCTGAAGAATATTATAAATTAAAAAAATTACTTGGGGGTGATAGAGAAAGAATATATAATAAGCATTCTAAACAGCTAAGGCAGAAGAGTGGTACTTGCCAGCAGTCACTCAACATTTACTAAAAACTTTCTTCATGATACTTCTTAAGAATAACACCTTTTAAAGCAAGTCAGAAAATATCTTTATATAACTAAGACTCAACAGGAACCAAGAAGCATGAGAAGAAAAAACATAAGTCCAGTTTCAATTCAGAGACAGAAATGTATGGTTATTTAGCTTTCTGAGTTGTTTGTTTTTTTTTTTAAATCTGGGAAAATTAGCCTTAGGACACAAGATGCTTTCCTCAGCTTCCTTAGCTTTTGATCCAGAACTCATCTCTTCAGTTCAGTTCAGTCGCTCAGTGTATCCTACTCTTTGCGACCCCATGAATTGCACCACGCCAGGCCTCCCTGTCCATCACCAACTGCCAGAGTTCACTCAAACTCACATCCATCGAGTCGGTGATGCCATCCAGCCTCTGGATGACGTGATGAGGTAATGCCTCATCCTCTGTTGTCCCCTTCTCCTCCTGCACCATATCCCTCCTGGCATCAGAGTCTTTTCCATTGAGTCAACTCTTCACATGAGGTGGCCAAAGTACCGGAGTTTCAGCTTTAGCATCAGTCCCTCCAAAGAACACCCAGGGCTAATCTCCTTTAGAATGGACTGGTTGGATCTCCTTGCAGTCCAAGGGACTTTCAAGGGTCTTCTCCAACACCACAGTTCAAAAGTATCAATTCTTCAGTGCTCAGCTTTCTTCACAGTCCAACTCTCACATCCATACATGACCACAGGAAAAACCATAGCCTTGACTAGACGGACCTTTGTTGGCAAAGTAATGTCTCTGCTTTTTAATATGCTGTCTAGGTTGGTCATTAACTTTCCTTCCAAGGAGTAAGTGTCTTTTAATTTCATGGCTGCAGTCACCATCTGCAGTTATCTTGGAGCCCCCTAAAATAAAGTCTGACACTGTTTCCACTGTTTCCCCATCTATTTCCCATGAAGTGATGGGACCAGATGCCATGATCTTCGTTTTCTGAATGTTGAGCTTTAAGCCAACTTTTTCACTCTCCTCTTTCACTTTCATCAAGAGGCTTTTGAGTTCCTCTTCACTTTCTGCCATAAGGGTGGTGTCATCTGCATATCTGAGGTTACTGATATTTCTCCTGGCAATCTTGATTCCAGCTTGTGCTTCTTCCAGCCCAGTGTTTCTCATGATGTACTCTGCATACAAGTTAAATAAGCAGGGTGACAATATACAGCCTTGACATACTCCTTTTCCTATTTGGAACCAGTCTGTTGTTCCATGTCCAGTTCTAANACACTATCAGCAAGGACAAGCTCTTTAAAGGCACTGGTTTTCAGCAAAAGGGTAAGAGGTAGGATTAATTTGATGGGAGAGGAAGGCTTCACTAGGTGGAGATTCCACCCAGGTTCTGGAATATCCAGGGGTATCTGTGTACGTAGAAAAAGCAATTCCCCCAGTCTATATTCCACTGCTTTTCCCCCGACCCAGGATCTAGAACAGTGCTATCCAACAGAAATATACATCAAGCCACTTATGTCATTCTAAGTTTCTGTGTCATTTTAAAAGTAAAAAAAGGAAAGGTGAAAATAATTTTTTAAATGCACTTTATTTATTCCAATATATTGAAATATTATAACTTCAGCTAGTAATCACTATAAAAATGAATGGAAACACTTTATGTTCTTTTTAATATTAAGTCATCAGAATCTGATGTGTATTTATAACTATAGCTTATCTCAATTCAGATGCTAAATTTTCATCAGAAATACTTGATATTTATTTTTCATAAAACTTACAGCTGAAAAGAAGATTTTTATAGTCAAAATTACTCAAAACACTTTAAAAGTTTCCAGTAACTGTATGGAGACTGTTTTAAAATTTAATTAAAATTAAATAAAATTCATAATTCAGTTACATTAACCATGTGGCTATTGTGTTAAGACAACCCATAACTAGAAGAAATAAATAATACAAATTAAACATGAAGCACTATGTGCCACCAT
Organism: Redunca redunca; assembly: GCA_006410935.1. Taxonomy (NCBI): domain Eukaryota; kingdom Metazoa; phylum Chordata; class Mammalia; order Artiodactyla; family Bovidae; genus Redunca; species Redunca redunca. The sequence continues at coordinate 158,189 of SJYQ01008119.1, forward strand.
GACCCGTCCATCTTGGGTGGTCCTACATGGCATTGCTTATAGTTTCATTGAATTAGACAAGGCTGTGGTCCATGTAATCAGATTGGTTAATTTTCTGTGACTGTGGTTTTCAGTCTGTCTGCCCTCTGATGGAAAAGGATAAGAGGCTTATGGAAGTTTCCTGATGGGAGAGACTGACTGAGGGAGAAAATTGGGTCTTGTTCTGATGAGCTGCCATGCTCAGTAAATCTTCAATCCAATTTTCTGTTGAAGGGCAGGGCTGTATTCCCTCCCTGTTATTTGACCTGAGGCAAAACTATGGTAGAGGTAAGGAATATAATGGAGACCTCCTTCAAAGGTCCCATGCTGCACTCAGTGCCCCCGACCCTGCAGCTGGCCACCAAGATGGAGGGGTCATGGTGGAGAGTTCTGATAAAACGTGGTCCATTGGAAAAGGGACGAACCACTTCAGTATTTTTGCCTTGAGAACCCCATGCACAGAATGAAAAGACAAAAAGATAAGACACTGAAAGATGAACTCCCCAGGTCGGTAGGTGCCCAATATGCTACTGGTGATCAGTGGAGAAATAACTCCAGAAGGAATGAAGAGACAGAGCCAAAGCAAAAACAACACCCAGTTGTGGATGTGACTGGTAATGGAAGCAAAGTCTGATGCTGTAAAGAGCAATACTGCACAGGAAACTGGAATATTAGGTCCATGAATCAAGGCAAATTGGAAGTGTTCAAACAGGAGATGGCGAGAGTGAACATCGACATTCTAAGAATCAGTGAACTAGATGGACTGGAATGGGTGAATTTAACTCAGATGACCATTATACCTACTACTGTGGCCAAGAATCCCTTAGAAGAAATGGAGTAGCCATCAAAGTCAACTAAAGGGTCTGAAATGCAGTACTTAGATGCAATCTCAAAAACGACAGAATGATCTCTGTTCGGTTCCAAGGCAAACCATTCAATATCACGGTAATCCAAGTCTATACCCCGACCAATAATCCTGAAGAAGCTGAAGTTGAATGGTTCTATGAAGACCTACAAGACCTTCTGGAAGTAACACCCAAAATAGATGTCCTTTTCATTATAGGGGACTGGAATGCAAAAGTAGGAAGTCAAGAACCACCTGGAATAACAGGCAAATTTGGCCTTGAGTACAGAATGAAACAGGGCAAAGGCTGATAGAGTTTTGAGAAGAAAATGCACTGGTCATAGCAAACACCCTCTTCCAACAACACAAGAGAAGACTCTACACATGGACATCACCAGATGGTCAACACCGAAATCAGATTGATTATATTCTTTGCAGCCAAAGATGGAGAAGCACTATACAGTCAGCAAAACAAGACCAGGAGTTGACTGTGGCTCAGATCACGAACTCCTTATTGCCAAATTCAGACTTAAATTAAAGAAAGTAGGGAAAACCACTAGATCATTCAGGTATGACCTAAATCAAATCCCTTACAACTATACAGTGGAAGTGACAAATAGATTCAAGGAATTAGATCTGATAGACAGAGTGCCTGAAGAACTATGGATATAGGTTCAGGACACTGTACAGGAGGCAGTGATCAAGACCATCCCTAAAAAAAAGAAATGCAAAAAGGCAAAATGGCTGTCTGAGGAGGCCTTAACAGCTATGACAAGCAGTGAAAGGCAAAGGAGAAAAGGAAAAATTTGAATGCAGAGTTCCAAAGAACAGCAAGGAGAGATAAGAAAGCCTTGCTCAGTGATCAGTACAAAGAAATAGAGGAAAACAACAGAATGGGAAAGACTAGAGATCTCTTCAAGAAAATTAGAGAAACCAAGGGAACATTTCATGCAAAGATGGGCACAATAAAGGACAGAAATGGTATGGACCTAGCAGAAGATATTAAGAAGAGGTGGGAAGAATACACAGAAGAACTGTCCAAGAAGATCTTCATGACCCAGATAATCACGATGGTGTGATCACTCACCTAGAGCCAGACATCCTGGAGTCCGAAGTTAAGTGGGCCTTAGGAACTATCACTCAGAGAAGGCAATGGCACCCCACTCCAGTACTCTTGCTTGGAAAATCCCATGGATGGAGGAGCCTGGTAGGCTGCAGTCCATGGGGTCGCTAAGAGTCAGACATGACTAGGCGACTTCACTTTCACTTTTCACTTTCATGCACTGGAGAAGAAAATGGCAACCCACTCCAGTGTTCTTGCGTGGAGAATCCCAGGGATGGGGGAGTCTGGTGGGCTGCCCTCTACGGGGTCGCACAGAGTCGGACACGACTGAAGTGACTTAGCAGCAGCAGCAGCAGCAGCAGCAGCAGCACCAGCAGCAGGAAACATTCTTACGAACAAAGCTAGTGGAGGTGATGAATTCCAGTTGAGCTATTTCAAATCCTAAATGATGATGCTGTAAAAGTGCTGTACTCAAAATGCCAGCAAATTTGGAAAACTCAGCAGTGGCCACAGGACTAGAAAAGGTCAGTTTTCATTCCTGTCCCAAAGAAAGGCAATGCCAAAAAATGCTCAAACTACTGCACAACTGCACTCATCCCACATGCTAGCATAGTAATGCTCAAAATTCTCCAACCCAGGTTTCAACAGTACACTAACTGGGACCTTCCAGATGTTCAAGCTGGATTTAGGAATGGCAGAGGAACCAGAGATCAAATTGACAACATCTGCTGAGTCATCGAAAAAGCAAGCGAGTTCCAGAAAAACATCTATTTCTGCTTTATTGACTATGCAAAAGCCTTTGACTCTGTGGATCACCACAAACGGTGGAAAATTCCTAAAGAGGTGTACTGGACCATCTGACCTGCCTCCTGAGAAATCTGTGTGGTCAAGAAGCAACAGTTAGAACTGGACATGGAACAACACACCAGTTCCAAATTGGGAATGGAGTATGTCAAGGCTGTATATTGTCACCCTGTTTATTTAACTTATATGCAGCATACATCACGCAAAATACCAGGCGAGATGAATCACAAGTTGGAATCAACACTGTCAGGAGAAATATCAGTAACCTCAGACATGCAGATGACACGATCCTTATGGCAGAAAGCAAAGAAGAAATAAAGAGCCTCTTGATGAAAGTGAAAGAGGAAAGCAAAAAGTTGGCTTAAAGTTCAACAGTTAGAAAATTAAGATCATGGCATCTGGTCCGATCACTTCATGGCAAATAGGTGGGGAAACAGTGGAAACAATGACAGACTTTTACTTTTTTGGGCTCCAAAATCACTGCAGATGGTGACTGCAGCCATGAAATTAAAAGATGCTTGCTCCTTGGAAGAAAAGTTATGACCAACCTAGACAGCTTATTAAAAAGCAGAGACATTACTTGGCCAACAAAGGTTCATCTAGTCAAAGCTATGGTTTTTCCAGTAGTCATGTATGAAAGTGAGAGTTGGACTATAAAGAAAGCTGAGTGCCGAAGAATTGATGCTTTTGAACTGTGGTGTTGGAGAAGACTCTTGAGAGTCACTTGGACAGCAAGGAGATCCAACCAATCAATTCTAAAGGAAATCAGTCCTGATTATTCATTGGAAGGACTGATGCTGAAGCTGAATCTCCAATACTTTGGCCACTTGATGCAAAGACCTGACCCACAGGAAAAGACCCCAATGCTGGGAAAGATTGAAGGCAGGAGGAGAAGGGGACAACAGAGGATGAGATGGTTGCATGGCATCATCGACTCAATGGACATGAGTTTGAGTAAACTCCGGGAGTTGGTGATGGACAGGGAGGCCTGGTATGCTGCAGTCCATGGTGTCGCAAAGAGACAGACATGACTTAGTGACTAAACTGAACTATGTGCCAAGCATTGTTCTAAGCACTTCATTTGTGTTAAGCTGTTCAATACTCACTACCCAAAGGTAGGTAATATCTTCATTTTATTGATAAGCTAACCAGTGTAGAGAAATGACTTATAACCTGAAGTTACAGAGTTAGAGCTGGATTCATAGCAAGGTAATTTGGTCCACTTCTTGTCTTGAGGCTTAGGATTTTCCCAGGAAAACAAAGTTACTTATATTTAGAATGTCCTAGGAGTAAATGCAACCTTTGCCTATGTTTGGCTAGGGAGTCTCAGCACTGGTTGATTTTCTCCATTATATGGCCCTATCTAGAGTACACATTACTATAAATTAGATCATGTTATTCCCCTGCTTAAAATCTTCAACTGCTCTCCCGAGTAGCACTTAAAAGGAAATCCAAGTACCTTACCCTGACCCACATAATCCTACATGATCTCACCCCACCTCTTCCGTTTCTTCTCCTACAGCTCTCATCATTCACTCTGCTCCAACTGGCTGGCCTTTTCTGCTCCTGCTGCAGGTCCATTTCCTTACTACCTGAGGGCCTGTATATTGCCTGGAATACTCCACTAGTATTCATAGGGCTGGCATCTTATCATACAGGTCTCAGGTAAACATCACCTTCTCAGAGCATCCTTCCCTGACCACTCAATCCAAAGTAGTCACCCAGACTCTATCACCCCACTCTTAATTTTCTATAGCAACTTAGCACTAGTTAGTATTTTCCTTGTTTGTTTGTCTCCTCCACTGGAGCTTTGTTTGTGTTACTTATTCAGCACTTGTATCTTGGCACTTGGAATATCGCCTAGAATAGAGGAGCCACTATTTTCGAATGAAATAAATGAAACCTAATCATTAACAACAACAACAGAAAAAACAGCATAAAATGAAAACATGACATGACCAAAAAGTGACTACTTTCTGAATTTAAAAAATGTATTTGGATGGTTTGTAACTAAAACTCATAGTTGATTTCTGAGAGAGAAATAGTTAAGAAAAAAAAATCTCTAAAAATGTAACAAAAACAAGTTGGGTCCTTTAGTATCTGTAAGTCACTCTCAAATCTGACAAGATCATTACATAAAGGTAATGAGGGGATGTAAGGAGTTGATAGACATAATCATGAATATAATTTACTTTTCAAAGAGTTTTCTGAATACAGTCCTCACAGCTTATTAAGGAAATCCACATAACACAAAGGCAAATTCTTTCTGATTAAAACTCATTTAAAAGACATGCACTGAGATGACAAAAGAAGATTCTAAAACTATGAGAAAGTATATGGCTACCTAGCAGCACTGGGAAGTAGGGAAGAGCACCATCAAACACTCAGAAACTGAAGAACTTTTATAACCTATAATCAAAATCGGGCTATATAATAGAGAAATCAATGCTGAGTGCTTCTAAACAAACAGGTAAAGGACTGTATTTACTTCTGCAGCATACTAAACAGACCAAGTGTCCTGGGGAAAAAATCCAAGTGTGGAAATAAGAAATGGGAGTTAATAAAAAGTAGTGAGACACCTTGGAGAAGGCAATGGCACCCCACTCCAGTACTCTTGCTTGGAAAATCCCATGGATGGAGGAGCCTGGTGGGCTGCAGTCCATGGGGTCATGAAGAGTCAGACACGACTGAGCGACTTCACTTTCACTTTTCACTTTCATGCACTGGAGAAGGAAATGGCAACCCACTCCGGTGTTCTTGCCTGGAGAATCCCAGGGATGGGGGTGCCTGGGGGGCTGCCGTCTATGGGGTCGCACAGAGTCAGACACGACTGAAGTGACACAGCAGCAGCAGCGGCGGCGAGACACCTGAAATTTACAGAGCTGTGCTATGGGACTCCCCCAGGGGTCCTGTGGTTAAGAATCCAATCCACCTGTCAATGCAGAGAAAACAGGTTCAATTCCTGGTCCCAAAGATTCCACCTGCTGTGGAGCAACTAAGCCCACATGCAACAAGTACCGAAACCCACATGTTTAGAGTCTGTGTTTCGCAATGAGAAGCCACCGCGAGGAGAAACCTATGCACTGCAAGTAGAAAATAGTCCCTGCTTGACACTAGAAAAGCCCACAGAGAGCAACCAAGTGTAGCCAAAAAACAAAAAAAAAAGACCTGTGTTTTCACATCCCCCCTACATGCAAAGCTTCTAGCTGCAATGTTTACCACTAGCCACAAAATGTACAGTATTTTTAAAAATTAATTTTAAAAGATACTTTAAAAAGAGAGACAACCACCACTATAAAGAACCCTATCTAAATGTGACAATAAAAAAAGACTAATACATTCTCAGGAAAATGCAAATAGGATGAGTTAAGGTAAGAAATGATAGTGTAGGAGCACAGATAGTACAGAGATCCAAACAATGAATAACCTTATAAATAACATTTTTTGCAGACACAAAACAATGTAAATAGGGGAAATGTAATGTAATTACAAATATCTGAAATGTATTTGCACTCCTGGACTCCAAACTAGTTAAAAAAAATTCAGAAAAGTCCTAAAGAATTATCAGAGAAATTTTAATATCACTGGGTTAGAAAAGGGATAAATAAATTGATATGTGATATTTATGCTGCTGCTGCTGCTAAGTCACTTCAGTCGTGTCCAACTCTGTGTGACCCCATAGACGGCAGCCCACCAGACTCCACCATCCCTGGGATTCTCCAGGCAAGAACACTGGAGTGGGATGCCATTGCCTTCTCCAATGCATGAAAGTGAAAAGTGAAAGTGAAGTCGCTCAGTCGTGTCCAACTCTCAGCGACCCCATGGACTGCAGCCCACCAGGCTCCTCCATCCATGGGATTTTCCAGGCAAGAGTACTGGAGTGGGGTGCCATTGCCTTCTCCGTGTGATATTTATAAGTCACGGTAAAATATAGGTGTTGGACATAAGGTTTTCCATCGCAAAACTCTTTCAATTTTATATGTTTGAAATTTTTCATAAGTTAAAAAGAACACCTTAAAATATATCAAAGAAACTGCTATTTTTCAAAGCTCAACATAGAGCAATAGTGAAAAGGTGGGTAGGTGAGAGACCGAAGGCAAGAATGAATATTAATTGTTTTTTACCACTTTTACATATAATTACCATTTCATCACAACAAACCTGAAAGGTAGGTGATATTATCTCCATTACACACACACATACACACATTATCTCCATTTTACACACACACACACAACCTGAGGCTCAGAGTACCTTAACCAAGTTACTTGATATCAGTGAATATTAAGCCTGATCAAGCCTGAGATCAAAATACACATGCAGGTTTAGAAATCTACCTAAAATCTGGATCTATCTTTATCATTTATTTTCCACAGGTATCCAGAAAGTGACTCCATCTCAGTTTTATTTGGAAAAGCACTTTAAATAATGAGAATATGTGAGATACTCTTTATAAAATAAAACAATATTTTGTATAATATGACTTCTAGTTTCAAAGTCCTTTATAGTTTTCAAAGTTAGCTGACTCACAATCATCCTATTTGTATTACAATTATCTATATTCATCTTTTACAGCTCTTTTAGCACTGTGATTCCCTTGAAATCAGGATCCAGATCTGATGCATTTCTACATTCTTCATAACAGTATCTAGAATAGTAGCTTAGTGAGTGTTTACTTAAGAAAAGAATGTGATCCTCACAACAGAGATGCAAGGTAGCAAGGACATCTATTCACATTAATATTATTAAACACTTGAAGAAACAGAGGTAGAATAAACTCTGACGCTATTTCCCAGCTATAAAGCTCATCTGTTAGGGACTTCTCTGGTGCTCCAGCAGTTCAGAATCCGCCTTGCAACACAGGAACTTGGGTTTGATCCCTGGTCAGGGAACTAACCGGAGGGTCTGTACACTACAATAAAGAGCACATGCATCAAAAAAGATCTGACTTGCCAAATAAATAACTTTTTTCTCCCCAAAAGTTCATTTGTTGAGTTTCTTATTGCACCACTGACTCAACAAAGATACTCAGCCTGATCCTCTGAGAGTCTGGCAGGGCATCCAAAAGATAAAGCTTTAGTTATTAATATATATTTTTTTAATGTTTGGAAAATTCTGGAATGTAGATCTTACTGTGACTATAAAACGTTTGTAAATGTTCTGATTCCTTTTTTTACTGGGACAGAGTGGTAAAAGGAAAGTGAAAGTGCTTCTTAAAAACCCTAAATTTGGTTATAAGCTAACTAAAACTCACCAAAGACAGAAGTTGAAATATAAAAGCTAACTTTTATACTCAGCTCTTTGGAGCAATTCCATATATATATATATATATATATATATATATATATATTATTTCTTATGATTGTTCATAATATCCAGTGAGAGATTACTATTATTCCCATTTCTTTGATGAGTAAATTCCAGAGTTAGTTTAGAAAGTTAGTAGGCGGCTGAACTGGGACTTGAAACCATCTGGGTTATGCTCTTTGTAGTACATAAAGTTGTTAGTTACTTGCTTGCACAAAACTAGTCAACAGTCTTCTAACTGGTCTCTTTCTACTTCCATTCTATCCTGTGTATGGCAACCAGAGTAATCTTTCTAAAATAAAAACTCGATCATCTTGTATCTCTGCTTAAAATCCTTCAGATCCATGGAGCCCAAAGAATGAAATCCACAAAGTCCTTGGCATTGCATACACAGCCCTTCAAAACCTACATCTTTTAAGATTTGGCCCCTGACTACTTCTCCAGCCTCATCTATCCATCTTCTCCTCCTTTTTACCTTCTTCCCCTATTTTCTTCTACATGATTTACAGCCCCTCGACTTGTCTGCAATGAAATCTCTTTTCCCGCTATACACTCGTTAACTTACAACTCATCCTTTAAAATTTAATTCAAAAATCAATGAATCTCCTCTTCCTCAGCCTTCTTAGCTCTATTCCCTAGATAATCATTTCCTCTTCCATGCTATTGTTTATACTGGGTTCATACTTAAAAGCATTTAAATACTATTACAAAAGTATTTGCTTACATACCTCTTCTCCCTATTTGATGGTGAAGTCCTAAGGGATGCCTTATACATCTTTAGGTCTTGGGGTCTAATACACTGCCTGACAGTCATAGGCATCAGATATATGTTTGTTGGGTTCAATTCAAACATATTCATTTACAAAGTATATATGTGTTAAAAACGGGACTTGGATTTTGCAAAACACAAATCTTTCAAAGAAAATAAAAAGCTGAAACCTTTTAACTGAACTGTGTATACCAATGGCAGTTGCCCTGAAGGTCTCTACTAATGCTCTGTGACCCAGCTGGGCCTCCAGAAGGTTCATTACTTTCATATTACCACTGCGGCAATTTATTAATGAGCTCAGTGCAAGCAAGACAAATTGAAATGATAGCTTTGGCAACTAACATCTCTTATCATTAGAGCTAGTCTCTCACTAGCAGTGTCAGGGATACGCCTTCTTCAGTTCAAAACACTATTTATGGAGTATCTTCTAAGAGGCCTGCAAACACTGGCTCTTAGATTGGCTAACGGGAATTCAAGAAAGTATAGGTCCACATTAGAATAGGAAAAGAATATGTCCTTGAAAAATAACCCAAAATGGAAAAGCACAGATGTCCGTGAGGAGTACTGGTAAAGGACTTATTATGTACCTCATCATTCATGGGTCAAATGCATATTCAAGGGCTGAGTACCACTACAGCTCTTATTTCACCCTGCTGAAAGCAGGTGTTACAACAGTATTCCTGAGGAGGAACACTCGGCACTCGGAATGAGCACTTGGCATTTGGGCAGAAGGAAGGTTTCTAAAACTAAAGGCCCTACTGCTCCAAAAGTCTGCAGTCTTCTTGATACCAAAGCATCCCTGCCAAGCACTTAAGGCTGCTCTCCTGAGATAAAACAAGGCCAAATTGTAAGCTGTTAACATAACAAAAGTAAACTTTATAGTGCAACTAGATACAAATATGGTTTAAAAGAAAGAGAAATAGCAGGAAACCCTGGATACAGGTGGATACTCACTGTCTTTCAGTAATGACTACAGTAACTCAGTTGACACCCTTGGTTTTGACTCATTATGGCTTCCATAACAAAGAACTGCAAACTAGATGTAAAAAACAAAATTTATTCTCTCATTGTTTTAGAGGCTGGAAATCTGAAATCAAGGTGTTGGCAGGGTCATTCTGTCTCTGAAGCCTGCAGGGAAATATATGTCTTTGCCTTTTCCAGCTTCTGATAGCCCCAGGAAACCAATATAGATTTCGGTGCTGATCAGAGAGGCAGGGGTGCTGCTCTAACAAATACTTAAAAATGAAATGGCTCTGGAATTGGATAATGAGTAGACACTTGATAGGAAAAAAAAATTAAATTGCCTTAAAAAGATGGTTGGTAGAAATATGAATATTAAAAGTGCTTTTCAGTGAGGCCTTAGAAGGAAATGAGCAACATGTTATTGGACACTGGGGGAATGGCAGTTCTTGCAATCAAGTAGCAGAAAATTTGTCTGAACTGTGTTCAGTCACTGGGTGAACTTTTAAGTGATGAACTTGGATATTTAGCTGAGCAGATTTCTAAGCAAAGTGTTGAAATGTGGCTCAATATTTCTTTGGTGTTTATAAATATGAGAAGAGATAAAGTGAAGAATGAACTGTTAAGCAAAAGAGAACAAGCACTTGATGATTTGAAAAATCCTCTGCCTATCCAAACAGCATGCTCTGGAAACAGGGCCAAGGATGTGGCTGGACAATCATTTACCCGACTCAAGGCACACAATCAACCACCTCAGAAGCTAGGAATAGAGATACATGGTTATCCAGGAAGGATCTGAGAGAGATCTCCTTGTCAGATGGTTTGGACACCAATGAACTGCATAGAGACACACAAGGTTTTCAGAATTTTATATCAGCAGAAGTGCTGCCAGCCTGGACTGAAAGCAACAGAGACAGAATTAAATGAAGACTAATTAACACCACGGGCAGAGCCAGACGGAGCTGCCTGGGCCGAAGGGACCCTCTTGGGTTAAAAGAACGGGCCTGCCCCAGGCCAGAGGACAGAGCACTGAGTCACAGAGGATTATTCCCAGGCCTTAAAGTTTAATGGGAGTTTATTTTGCTGGGCTGTGAATTTCGTTCAGACTAGTGATCCTTCTGTTCCTTCTACAATCTCACCTTCGAAAAGGAATGTCTTTCCTAAGCCTGTCCAACCTTTCTATCTTGGAAGCAGATAACCTGTTTTCCAGGTTTTACAGGTCCACAGAGAGCAATTTTCGTCTCAGGATGGACCACAGCAAAGTTTCATCTGTACCTGATTTAGATGATATGGAAGGTGAGATTTGAGACTTTTCGAGCTGATTACATTTAGATGAGATTCTGGACTTGGGTTGGATGCTGGAATGGGTTAAAATGTAGGGGGATATACAGATGGGGGGGTGTATTTTGCACTTGGAGAGGGCATGAATTTTGAGGGGCCAGAGGATAGACAGCTACGAGTTACGTTCTCCACACTGTGTACTGCTGGTACCTGTGAATGTGGCCTTATTTGGAAGTAGGTTCTTTCTGCTCATGTGCCCAGTCACTTCTGTTGTGTCCAGCTCTTCGTGACCCTATGGACTGTAGCCCGCCAAGTTCCCCTGTGCATGGGATTCTCCAGGCAAGAATACTGGAGTGGGTTGCCATGCCCTTCTCAGGGGATCTTCCCCATCCAGGGATCAAACCCAGGTCTCCTCACCACACCACACCTCTCTCACACCACAAATGAAGTCATTAGTGTTAGTCGCTCGGTCATGTTTGACTCTTTGCAATCCCACGGACTATAGCTCGCCAAGCTCCTCTGTTCATGGGATTCTCCAAGTAAGAACACTGGAGTGGATTGCCATTCCCTTTTCCACAGGATCTTCCCGACCAAAGGATCAAACTGGGGTCTCCTGCATTGCAGGCAGATTCTTTACCATTTGAGCTACAGAGAAGTCCATATTTGAGGTCATTAGGGTGGGTCCTAAACTGATATGACTGATATCTCTTTAAGAGAAAGAAAATACCACGTAAAGATAGACACACACACACACACAGAACACCATGGGGCAAAAGAGGCAGAGACTGGAGAGACGCACTGCAAGCCAAGGACTGCAGCCACCACCGCAAACTAGGAAGAGGCAAGCAGAGCCTCTGTCCAGTCCCAGAGCGATCACAGTCCAACTGACACCTTAATTTCGGAACACTATTCTCTAGACTGTGAGAGAATAAACTGCCATTTAATTTGTGATATAATTTGTTACAGCAGCCCTAAGAAACAAAAACATCCCTTAATACTAGCAAATATATATTTGAGACTTACTATGTATTGTGTAAAGTGCTTTACAGGCTTTACCTTTAATCTCTACCACAAGCCCATGAGGAAAAGAAATAAAATGAGCTTCTACTACACTACTCCTAACTACTATGCTAAACTTCTTTTTATATGCCAGGCACTCTTATAAAAAGGAATTTATTGGTCTCTGGTTCCAGGTTCCTAACAAAGAGTTTCTAAAACCCCTGAAACTTTCCAAGTGACAGAAGTATTTTTGTTATCCATTAGCCTCTTGGGCACATGTGAGTTTATGCTAGATCACTCAGGATGGGGGCTGGGTGCCAGAAAGATCAAACCATGCGATTAAACAGCTGGGGCTCTGAGCCAGTCTGAACTTCAAGGCCTAAATAATAAAACCCCAACCAAAACTCTGGACACTCAAGGTCAGTGGAGTGTACTAATTAGTAAACACATCAATGTGCCAGGAGGGTGCTGTACCCTGATCTATGGAGAGAGGACACAGAAGCTCTGTGCAGGACTCTGCCAGGCCTTGCTCTATGTGTCTCTTCATTTGGCCGTTCCTGATTTTTATCCTTTATAATAAATCCGGCATTTATATGGCATTTTCCTAGTCCTGTGAGTTGTTCTAGTAAATTACTGAACCTGGGAGCAATCATAGGAACCTGTGTGTCAGATTTGTAGTCAGCTGGTTGGAAGCATAGGCGATCTGGGGACCACACTTGAGGCTGGCATCTGAAGTGGGGGCAATCTTTTGGGGATCATATTCCCTTAAACCCATGGAATCTGATATTAACTCTGGGTGCTTAGTGGCGGAATTAAATTGTAATATACCAGGTGGTGTCAGAATAGCTGGAGTTAAAACAGAATTCTATGATTGAGTCTTACAGTGACCCAGTATACCCAACAGTATTCAGTGATAGAAAATAGAAAATGTGCCAAACAAAATACATATCACTTGGTCTTTCAGTTATTTGACTTTCACACACCATTCTTTCACACATTATATTTTAATCAACACTCAAACTGTTTCTCACATACAGAACTGAGCTTTTCATTTTTTATCTTAAGAAATAATGATTTTGAGCTAAAGCATCAGTTCAGTTCAGTTCAGTCGCTCAGTTGTGTCTGACTCTTTGCGACCCCATGAATTGCAGCACACCAGGCCTCCCTGTCCATCACCAACTCATAGATGAATGTCTACCAGGGGAAAGATCTGGGGCATTTGCTAGCTGTTGAGGCATATTGGCTCATGACAAATCATGAGAGAATTGACTTGTCTACAGATGATATGAATAGATGACTAATTTTAAGCTGGTAGCATTTAGTTAAACAGATATACCTATATATTGTCTTAGGAAACATTATTTGCAGCATCTTGACATATCTTACTTGGAAATATGAAGGGGAGAGAGAGACAGAGGGAATGAGAGAAGAAAGGAAGAAGGATGGGAGGAAGAGAGGGAAGGGGAAAGAGAAGGAAGAATGAAAGGAAAAATGAAGGGGAGAGGGGGAAAAAGAATGAAAGAAAGAAAAAGAGAAAGATACTGTTTAAGTGTAAAACAACTGCTTTGAGTGCATAGCAACAGGCAATAAATGTGATAAAGCAATGCTAGTGGAGACAGGCAAAGAAAAATTCTTTTGCAAAAGGTAAACAAAAACAAATACTGGATTTCCTCAAGACTTTAGATTTTACAGGCATATAGTTAGAGCTGTATACGCACATTACTTTCATACAGAAGAAAAAAAAACCTTAAGCAAGTATTGTCATACTAATTCTTTATAACATAAAGCTTCTTAGGAATGCACCTACAGCAAAACAGACTGTTCTAAAAATCCTTCACAGATCTAAGGGGGAAGACAGCATTATGACAAGTAATTCTGCAGAACTAATACTTAGAAAATCCAGACAGTTGACACCTAGAAGACTCTTTTAAACATAGGCATTAGGATCCAAACAACTAGGCTGATGAGTTTGGGGGCAGAGTTTTCATTTCTGGGAAGGATAATTCAAACACTTAAGGATACTGGCAGGTAATCTAAACAGAAAGTGAGCATGCGGATCAAGATAGCACAGTGGGACTGTATGACTCACTCGTTTTACAAAGGAATGCAGGTGAGTATTATTATTACTCATAATAATACACTAGCAGAGAAAACTACAGATGATCCTGGTCCATAGCAGATCAAGTCCAGATCACACAATTTATCCCTAAAATCTCTGAGTCCTCTTTTAAACCATTATTGTACTCTCTGTTTTCTAAATTAATTAATGAGCTAAATAAAATTTTTGTTCACATTTGTGTGGATCAAAATTTTACCCTTTCCCCCCCCCTTTTACCAACCTCTCCCCATTTCTTCTACCCTCCAGCCCTTGGCAACCACCATTCTACTCTCTGTTTCTAAGAGTTCAATTTCTTTTTTAAAAGAGTCCACAGAGGAGTGATGTAACTGTCTTTCTTAGTCTGATTTATTTCATTTAGCATAATGCCCTCCAGGCTCATACATGCTGTCACAAATGGCAGGACTACTTTCTTTTTTAAGGTTGAATAATATTCCATTGTACATCTACACATTTTCTCTATCTACTCATCCATCAGTGCACACTTAGGGTGTTTCCATATCTTGGCTAAAGACTTCACTCTTTTAAAGAAAACTGCCCTTTAACATCCCCAACAAGCTGTCAATTTCATTTGGTGGCAGGGACTGTGAGTTTCAATGTATTGTGGTGAAACTAAAAGTAAATTGGGAAAAGGCCTGGGTTTAGTCTTTATTCAATAAGTGCTGACCTTGACTAACTTCCAGCATCATCTCTAATTCTCATTGGTTCATTTATCAAATGGGATTAATTTCTGCTTTGCCAACTTTCAAAGGCCTGTTGGAAGAATTAGATGACTTAACCTAAAAGAATTTAAGCAATCTGTAAAGATCCCCGGTCCCATCATTCACAAGGCCATCCACGCCATTTTCCTGTAACATGTAAGAGATCCTATGCTCCAAACTCTGTTTCCCTTTTGTCTGCAGGGTGATGCTGAAGCCCCTAGGAATGGTGTATAGGTCTTTTGGATGATGCAGTCCTTGCCCACCTCTCACTCCACTTCCAGTCACTCCTTCTCAACCTCAGTACCACAGTGCATGCATGTGTGCTCCAGCTGTGTCTGACTCTTTGAGACCCTATGGACTGTAGCCCACTAGGCTCTTCTGTCCAGGGGATTCTCCAGGCAAGAATACTGGAGTGGGTTGCTGTTCCCTCCTCCAGGGGATCTTCCCAATACCACAGTTGCACTCAACTATTTATACAGTCCCAAACATTGCATATGCTGATACCTTCCATCCGGAATGCCCTCTCCTTAGCACTTCAGTCCAACTGATAAACTTCCATGCATCCTTTAAAACCCAATTTATATATTACCTCTCCTGAGAAGCGTTCCTCATACTCTCAAGTAACATTATTCTTCCTCTATATTATAGCCCTATACAGTGTTAAAATTTGTTTGTCTGATACTTCTGCTAAATTATATGCTTTGATGGGTAGGGTTGCTTCAAGTTTACGTCTTTATCCTCTGAATCTGACACATGGTAAGTGCTAAATAAATACTTAATAGCCAAAATGAAATGTTAGGCATTGCTACTGTATCTCCATTTCCCCCACAGCACTGGCACAAAATTAAGCACACACAAGCACAGAGAAGGCAATGGCACCCCACTCCAGTACTCTTGCCTGGAAAATCCCAGGGACGGAGGAGCCTGGAAGGCTGCAGTCCACGGGGCCGCTGAGGATCGGACACGACTGGGCGACTTCACTTTCACTTTTCAGTTTCATGCATTGGAAAAGGAAATGGCAACTCACTTCAGTGTCTTGCTTTGAGAATCCCAGGGACAAGGGAGCCTGGTGGGCTGCTATCTATGGGGTCGCACAGAGTCGGACACGACTGAAGTGACTTAGCAGCAGCAGCACTTAGTAAACAAATAATTAATCTCTATTTCTTGTCACTTATCATTATTATTACCCAATCCTAATTCAGGGTGGGGGTTGAGAAAGCATGTGTGCTAAAGAAAATGTGAATGATTGTTAATCAAACTCCCAAGTCAACTGGTTAGACACTTTGTATGAACAACTTACTTCTCACAATAAACCTATGATACAGGTATTACAATTTCCATTTTACAAGAAAATAAGCGAAGATAAAAAGACTTTAACTTCTCTGAAGTCAAGCAGCTGACAGTAAATAGTACACTTTCTGGGGTTTCATATACTCTCATATACTCTACTTCATTTGACCCTCACAACTTTGTGAGGTACAAAGAACAAATCTTAGTATTCCTGCATTACAAATGAAAAAAAAAAAAAAAGAAAACAAGATTTAAGTGACTGGTAAAGTTTACAAAGCTAGTAACCACTGGGTCTAGGATTAGAAATATCTATGTTATATGACTCCAAATCTGGTACTTTTTCCATAGGCCAGTCTCTCTGAACTAAGAAGCCTGAGTGCCAAAGAATTGATGCTTTTGAACTGTGGTGTTGGAGACGACTCTTGAGAGTCCCCTGGACTGCAAGATCAAACCAGTCAATCCTAGAGGAAATCAACCCTGAATATTCAGTGGAAGGACTGATCCTGAAACTGAAGCTCTAATACTTTGGCCACCTGATGCAAAGAGCTGACTCATTTGAAAAGACTCTGATGCTGGGAAAGATAGAAAGCAGAAGAAGGGGACAGAAGACGAGATGGTTGGATGGCATCACTGACTCAATGGACATGAGTTTGCGCAAGCTCCGGGAGATGGTGAAGGACAGGGAAGTCTGGCATGCTGCAGTCCATAGGGTTGCAAAGCATCAGACATGACTGAGCGACTGAACAACGGTCTCTCTTGCCACAGGAGATCACTTATAGGTCACTCATAAAATTGCATGAACAGACAAATTCAATTAAGAAAAAACAAGAGTGCTATTTAAAGGATTAGATTTCAAAATTTTCAATCAAACCAATTTCAAGGCTAATACAGTTTTAATCTCCTTCTCTATACACCCCATACACACAGAGCTTCAATGCATGAGGATCAATACTTCTATTTTTCTAGGACCAATATTTCAACCTTTATTATATATGTCATAACACTCAGGGTTAGGTTCCCTAGTGACGAAAAAATCATACAGCTTGTCCAAGACCAAACAGAAAGCTTCTATGCCTGAGATATGCACCAAATATTGATGACTTTCCCAATTTACTCACCTAATATTTATTAACCAGTTTATGTGCCCAACCCTAGGCTAGGGATGTGAGGATGGACAGGACTTGAACCATGTTAATCTATGTGGAGACAGAATAAGCAAATACATTATAATAATGTAATATATAGTTGTTAAAGGTGGAGACCAATTTTGTCTAAATGAATTGAAAAAGCTTCACAGAGAAGGTGATTTTTGAACCAAAATTTAGGGAAAGCATCTTATTCCAGATACAGAAGGAAGTTTGGGAAATTTTAGTTAAGAAAAAAGAAATACAAAAGTATTAAGCAGTAAAACAGCTTGTGTGATGTTTTATGGAAAATGATAGATGATTCAAGCATAGGATTCAAATCAGGAAGCAGTGACTGAATTAGAAAACTAGGTTAGAATCGGATAAAGATTGAGGAACATATGCTGCAGACTAGAAGTTTTCAAACCTTTTTCAGTTAAAGAACATCTTCAAACACATCTTTATGCAAAACATAACAGCAATAACTACAGAGCTTATCTGGAAGAAGGGGAGTCGGGAAGCAGAATACCCATTCTGCCTCACCATAACACCCTCTCCCTGGTGTTCCTGCATAGAGACCTAAGGCATCTAGCACTTTATGCATGGTTCTCAACAGCAAACGGTCACCAGTTTGTAATAAGCACATAAATTGAAGAGTAAACACTTAGAAATTTTGTATTATAATTTAACGGGTAACTTTGTGTTGTTAAGCCTAATAAAAATTTGTGGTTTATGCTTAGATTTTTAGAAATTTCATGTTTCTAGTAACTCATTTTTATTATATTTATAAAATTCTTAGTCTATGATGAATGAAAAATATTGCTCCTTCAACAGACATAGTGTAAGAAGCACTGCCCTAAAGGTTCCAGAACAGATCAGATTTGTAATTTAGAAAGTTAGAAAAATAACTAGTGACAGTTTAGAAGGGGAAGACCCACTGGCAAATACAAATACTAATAATATGAAAAAATAGAAAATTTAAAGATGAAATAAGGATGACTTGTGAAAGCATTAAGCATCTGGCAAACAATGAAGAAGGATTTTTAAGTTCACACAAAAGGGAGATTTCTTCAAGTCAAATAAGGCTCAGATAGTAGATTCTTAGAGACAGAAAGACCTTAAGCCATCAATCTCCAGATCTAAATTCATTAAGTCAAAAAACTTTAATATACTTATCATATATGTAACACTATTTACTGAAAGACCTATCACATACTTGGTGTCAGGGATACAGTATTGAGCTCAGGACACAGCCTCTTTGTTATGCTCCACATGCTAAACTTAGATAGTAAAAAAAAGACATGGTCCCTCCCACCATGACAGACATTCACCAACCACAGAACATAAATAGATGTTTCACTTAAACTATTTTAAGTACTACAAAAACTTACATGGTACTGTGAGATCATGTAACACAGAGATTAATAGATTCTAGGAGATGAAGGAAGGATTCCTTGAAGAAGTTATGTGTTAGTTGAAATCCAAAGATTGAGCAGAAAGTAACCAGGCAAAAAAGGGGAAAGAACATTCTAGGGAGAGAGAAAGGCATGTAAGGGGGAGGGGGCATGAGAGGCCCACAAAACAGAAAGAATGGAAGTATGACTGATGCTCAGAAAGCAAGGAGTAAAGTGAAGAGGTCAAAAAGTTAGATGGGCTAGTCCATTAAAAGTCCTACAAGCAATAATACAGATAATCTTGAGGACATTATGTTAAGTGAAATAAACCAGTCACAAGAGGACAAATACTGTATGAGTCCACTCATTTGAGAAATCTGGAGTAGTCAAAATCATAGAGACAGAAAGAATGGTGGGGCAGGGGCTGGAGGGAGGGAGGAACAGAGAGCGATTATTTAATGGGTACAGAGTTTCAGTTTAGTAAGATGAAAAAAGATGGAGATGGATGGTGGTGATGCTTGCAAAACAAAGTGAATGTACTTAATATCAATAAACTGTATGCTTAAAAATGGTTAAAATTATAAATTTTGTTAAGTTAACCAGAATCTGATGCTATTACTTCCATCCAAAGATCCTTATGAGACAGAAATTGGTACACAAAAGAGAAGTGATATAAACGATCCTTAAAACGTAGAACTGACTGGATCAAGACTGGGGCCTACACAGTGCAGACCTCTCTCTCACGCTGGGGTTGGCCGTTCTCACATAGTGGGAGACAGTTCACTGCGCCGTGGTCGTTTATACCAGGACTCACCACTACTAAGGCACACTACAAAAAGAGACGCGGTAGAGAAAACACAGGACGCACTGGCTATACAGATGGTCTTCAATCAGTTCCTATAAAAAACAAACTGCTTAATATGAAATAGAGGAGATATTAAAAATATTTACAATCTGTAAGATCATACTAGTATACATTGGAGATTATCAGTACTGAGTTGAACTGGTCAATCTGAAAGCTGGGGAGAAAATACCACTTTTGTAAAAAAAGATTCCTTTTGCCTAGAGCCTGCACAAGATCCTTGCTGAGTTGGGAAACTACCCAGGGCTAAAATAAGAATGGTACAAAGGCAGAAAGGCAGGACCTACAGCTATGGATAAGACTGAAGCATAAGAGAGTTCTCCTGAATACCCTAGGGTTTCCCCAAGCATCTCTGTTATGCATTCTTTGCCCGATAAAGCTAGGATACAATCCAGAAGCAAGAAGCAGATTAATACCTCCCTTCCCCAGGCCCTATTTCAAACTGAGTGAAGCAATAAATTCCCTTTTCTCGTCCTTTGGCTGCAATTCATTTTTGTTGGATTTCTGCCCTTTAAAACCAAAAAGTGTTAGTACGCTGCTGCTGCTGCTGCTAAGTCGCTTCAGTCGTGTCCAACTCTGTGCAACCCCATAGATGGCAGCCCACCAGGCTCCCCCATCCCTGGGATTCTCCAGGCAAGAACACTGGAGTGGGTTGCCATTTCCCTCTCCAATGCATAAAAGTGAAAAGTGAAAGTGAAGTCGCTCAGTCGTGTCCGACTCTTCACGACCCCATGGACTGCAGCCCACCAGGCTCCTCCGTCTATGGGATTTTCCAGGCAAGAGTACCGGAGTTGGGTGCCATTGCTAGTTAGTACACTACTAATATTTTAAAATGCATGGCCTTTTTCAAAAGAATCACCACGACCTACCCCAAATCTAC
The DNA here is from genome assembly GCA_006410935.1 of Redunca redunca. Taxonomy (NCBI): domain Eukaryota; kingdom Metazoa; phylum Chordata; class Mammalia; order Artiodactyla; family Bovidae; genus Redunca; species Redunca redunca. Next base: position 178,601 of record SJYQ01008119.1, read on the forward strand.
AGAAATGATCTCCAGGTCAGGGTATTTGTCATTTCTTAATAAGTGTTCCAGCTGATTAGGCAAATTGGGGAAATACTAGCTTAGGCTAAAGTTTAACATTCAGCTTGAACAACAAAAGTCTGGTTATCTCATCCTATACTATACGAAACAATAATTGTTATTTCCCAGTAACAGAGAGGAAGGACATTACAACAATATTTATTTAGAACACACTATGAGCCTACCACTATACCAGAATTCACCATTCTGGGCACCAAATATTTAAGAGGCTACTTTGTCTTCCAGGATCTCGGAAGAAAAGACAAGACCAGACCAGACCTACAAATCTGCAGAAAAGATAAGACCTACAAATACATCTGGGACTGCTTAACCTGTCTGATCAATGGAATGATCTAGGGATCTTTTTGGTAGATCACAGATGGCAGACAAGGGATGTAAACTCCTTACCCATCAGACAACAAAGTCATTTACAAAATATGCTCAGTGTAAAATACAATTCCTTCTCAATAAAAAGTACAGGAGCACACAAAGAAAAAATCATGAATATTAATTAATTAATATCCATTAATTCAGATTTGGATTTAACTCAGAAAACTAAGATCATGGCATCTGGTCCCATCACTTCATGGGAAATAGATGGGGAAACGGTGGAAACAGTGTCAGACTTTATTTTTTTGGGCTCCAAAAATCACTGCAGATGGTGATTGCAGCCATGAAATTAAAAGACGCTTACTCCTTGGAAGAAAAGTTATGACCAACCCAGATAGCATATTCAAAAGCAGAGATATTACTTTGCCAACAAAGGTCCATATAGTCAAGGTTATGGTTTTTCCAGTGGTCATGTATGGATGTGAGAGTTGGACCGTGAAGAAAGCTGAGCACCAAAGATTTGATGCGTTTGAACTGTGGTGTTGGAGAAGACTCTTGAGAGTCTCCTGCAAGGAGATCCAACCAGTCCATCCTAAAGGAGATCAGTCCTGGGTGTCCATTGGAAGGACTGATTCTAAAGCTGAAACTCCAATACTGTGGCCACCTCATGCGAAGAGTTAACTCATTGGAAAAGACCCTGATGCTGGGCGGGATTGGGGGCAGGAGGAGAAGGGGACGACAGAGGATGGGATGGCTGGATGGCATCACTGACTTGATGGATGTGAGTCTGAGTGAACTCCGGGAGATGGTGATGGACAGGGAGGCCTGGCGTGCTGCCATTCATGGGGTCGTTAAGGGTCCGACACGACTGAGCGACTGAACTGAACTGAACATGCATTAAGCACTTATTATTTGAACACTTACTATATCAAGCAACTAAATATAGGCTTTCACTAATAACTAATGGGGTTGCAAAGAGTCCGACACGACTGAGCGACTGAACTGAACTGAACTGAACCAACAGATTAGTAGACTGATTGAACTGACATTTCTCGTTCAGATAATGATTTATTTAAATGTAGTGATTAAGGGATTTAACATATTAAAAGCAACTTGTTAGTGTTGAGAATAAAGAAGTCAACAAAACATTAATCTAACGTCTTATCAAATTCAACTAGCTGTTTTCAAGAAGATAACTTTGACACCTAACTATCAAGGTCAGCATTCAGTTCGGTTCTGTTCAGTCGCTCAGTCACGTTTGACTCTTTGCAACCCCATGAACCGCAGCATGCCAGGCCTCCCTGTCCATCACCAACTTCCGGAGTTTACTCAAACTCATGTCCATTGAGTCGGTCCATCCAACCATCTCATCCTCTGTCGTCCCCTTCTCCTCCTGCCTTCAATCTTTCCCAGCATCAGGGTATTTTCCAGTGAGTCAGGTCTTCGCATCAGGTGGCCAAAGTACTGGAGTTTTAGCTTCAACATCAGTCCTTCCAATGAACACTCAGGACTGATTTCCTTTAGGGTGGACTGGTTGCATCTCCTTGCAGTCCAAGGGATTCTCAAGAGTCTTCTCCAACACCACAGTTCAAAAGCATCAATTCTTTGGTGCTCAGCTTTCTTTATAGTCCAACACTCACATCCATACATGACCACTGGAAAAACCATAGCCTTGATTAGACGGACCTTTGATGGCAAAGTAATGTCTCTGCTTTCGAATATGCTGTCTAGGTTGGTCATAACTTTTCTTCCAAGGAGTAAGTGTCTTTTAATTTCATGGCTGCAGTCATCATTTGCAGTGATTTGGGAGCCCAGAAAAATAAAGTCAGCCACTGTTTCCACTGTTTCCCCATCTATTTGCCATGAAGTGATGGGACTAGATGCCATGATCTTAGTTTTCTGAATGTTGAGCTTTAAGCCAACTTTTTCCCTCTCTTCTTTCACTGTCATCAAGAGGCCCTTTATTTAAAAAAATCTATTTATTATTAAGGCAGTTAACAGAATTCAGCCCAAATAAGCAATCCTTATTTACTCATTAAGAAAACTGCATTAAATAATTAAGTTGGAGGTGGTGTGGAAGTAACAGGGTTAAGAGTTGTGGCGTTTGAACAGTAGGTTCTGGATCAATAAAGAAGAGAATTGCTAGCTCTACTGGTATTTGTTAGTATTATTTTCTAAGCTTTCTATAAAGACAGGATATCTAGTCATTAAATAATTATTTACAGAATATGTACTTTGAAGATAAATTTCTGTGAGTGGTTTCCTTTAGGACTTCCCTGCTGGTCCAGTGGTTAAGAATCTGCCTTTCAATGCAGGAGACACAGGTTTGATCCCAGGTCAGGGAATTAAGATCCCATACGCCAAGCAGCAACTAAGCTGGCACGCCGAGACCAGAGAGCCTGCGTGCTCTGGAGCCTGTGCTCTGCAAAAAGGGAAGACTGTGCACCGCAACGAGAAGCCCATTCTCTGCAGCTACAGCAGCCCCTGTGCACCCGAACTAGAGACAGCCCGCACACCACAGTGAAGATCCACTACAGCCAAAAAGAGGAGCATAAATGTAGGCACAACTCTACCTGATGAGCAAGATGCATTTACTAAAAGAACTATTAATATAAACTATCATTAAGTGATTTCTCAAGTTTTTTCTTAAAACTAAATTTAGGACTTAAGTTGAAAGCTGAGCGCCGAAGAATTGATGCTTTTGAACTGTGGTGTTGGAGAAGACTCTTGAGAGTCCCTTGGACTGCAAGGAGATCCAACCAGTCCATTCTGAAGGAGATCAGCCCTGGGATTTCTTTGGAAGGAATGATGCTAAAGCTGAAACTCCAATACTTTGGCCACCTCATGCAAAGAGTTGACTCACTGGAAAAGACTCTGATGCTGGGAGGGATTGGGGGCAGGAGGAGAAGGGGATGACAGAGGATGAGATGGCTGGATGGCATTACAGACTCGATGAACATGAGCCTGAGTGAACTCCGGGAGTTGGTGATGGACAGGGAGGCCTGGCGTGCTGCGATTCATGGAGTCACAAAGAGTTGGACACGACTGAGCCACTGAACTGAACTGAAGTTGATCTCATTCAAGAATCACACTAATCTGATAAAGCATCTGTAGAAAAAAGTAACTATCTAACTCGCACTCATATATAGTAATAATAGGTAACAGCACCTTTTTATAGTATCACACAAACAGCTCAATAAAGTAACATTCCTATATGAACTGAATCATGTCTGCTCACAAGCCAGTGTGAGTACTTAGCTACAATCCCTCCAAATAAGTGTTCTTTGGTTTCAATTAACAAGCAATATTATGTAGTAAGAAAGTTTTTACCTTTGTCTGAGTTCTCTCTGTTGATTAGGAATTAGCATACTTCTGTCTTCTACGTATCAGTCAGTTCACTCAGTTGTGTCCTACTCTTTGTGATCCCATGGACTGCAGCACGCCAGGCTTCCCCGTTCATCACCAACTCTCAGAGCTCATTCAAACTCACCTCCATCGAGTTGGTGATGCCATCCAACCATCTCATCTTCTGTTGTCCCCTTCTCCTCCTGACTTCAATCTTTCCCAGCATCAGGGTCTTTTCAAATGAGTCAGTTCTTCCCATCAGGTGGCCAAAGTATTGGAGTTTCAGCTTTAGCATCAGTCCTTCCAATGAACACCCAGGACTGATTTCCTTTAGGATGGACTGGTTGGATCTCCTTGCAGTCCAAGGGACTCTCAAGAGTCTTCTCCAACACCACAGTTCAAAAGCATCAATTCTTCGGCGCTCAGTTTTCTTTATAGTCCAACACTCACATCCATACATGACCACTGGAAAAACCATAGCCTTGACTAGACGGACCTTTGTTGGCAAAGTAATGTCTCTGCTTTTTAATATGCTGTCTAGGTTGGTCATAGCTTTTCTTCCAAGGAGAAAGCGTCTTTTAATTTCATGGCTGCAATCACCATCTGCAGTGATTTTGGAGCCCCCCAAAATAAAGTCTGACACTGTTTCCACTGTTTCCCCATCTATTTCCCATGAAGTGATGGGACCAGATGCCATGATGTTCTTTTTCTGAATGTTGAGCTTTAAGCCAACCTTTTCACTCTCCCCTTTCACTTTTATCAAGAGGCTTTTTAGTTCCTCTTCACTTTCTGCCATAAGGGTGGTGTCATCTGCATATCTGAGGTTACTGATATTTCTCCTGGCAATCTTGATTTGAGCTTGTGCTTCATCCAGCCCGGCATTTCGCATGATGTACTCTACATGTAAGTTAAATAAGCCAGGTGACAATATACAGCCTAGATGTACTCCTTTCCCGATTTGGAACCAGTCTGTTGTCCCACATTCGGTTCTAACTGTGGCTTCCTGACCTGCATACAGATATCTCAGGAGGCAGGTCAGGTGGTCTGGTGTTCCCATCTCTTTAAGAATTTTCCACAGTTTTTTGTGATCCACAGAGTCAAAGGCTTTCGCATAGTCAATAAAGCAAAAGTAGATGTTTTTCTGGAACGTTCTTGCTTTTTCAATGATCCAACAGATGATGACAATTTGATCTCTGGTTCCTCTGCTTTTTCTAAACCCAGCTTGAACATCTGGAATTGCAAGGTTCATGTGCTATTGAAGCCTCGCTTGGAGAATTTTGAGTATTACTTTGCTAGCACGTGAGGGGAGTGCAAATGTGCAGTAGTTTGAACATTCTTTGGCATTGCCTTTCTTTGGGAATGGAATGAAAACTGACCTTTTCCAGTCCTATGGCCACTGCTGAGTTTTCCAAATTTGCTGGCATATTGAGTGTGGCACTTTCACAGCATCATCTTTTAGAATTTGAAACAGCTCAACCGGAATTCCACCAACTCCACTAGCTTTGTTCGTAGTGATGCTTCCTAAGGCCCACTTGACTTTGCATTCTTTGCAACCCCATGGACCATAGCCTGCCAGGCTCCTCTGTCCACGGAATTCTCCAGGTAAGAATACTGGAGTGGGTTGCCATTCCCTTCTCCAGAGGATTTTCCCAACCCAGGGATTGAACTTGGGTCTCCTGCATTGGAGCAGATGCTTTACCATCTGAGCCACCAGGGAAGCCCATCTACATGTATAAGACACTGAAACAGAAAGAGTTTATACGGCATGTGCCTAGCACACACATGCAGCTATCAACAGACTGCAGGGTATCAGTCCCATCATACATGTCAACCAAACTGGGAACATTTTATGAAGAAATGTGTTTTAATTAAATTCCAAAGAAATAGCATATACAATTATTTTGACTTATTATATTTTACAAATAAGGTTTTATTTAAGAACAATTTTAGATTTACAGACGTCTACAAAAATAGTTCAGGGTTCCCATATATTCTGCACAGTTTCCCCTATTACTAGCATCTTACATTAGTATGGTACATTTATTATAATTAATGAACCAATATGGATAAACCATTAACTGAAGTCCACATTTCATTGAGGCTTCCTTGGTTTTCACTTAATATCCTTTTTCTGTTTCAGGATCTTATTACCCTTCCCAGGATAACATATTTTTGTCATCATGTCATCTTAGACTCATTTTGGCTGACTTTTCTTGCCTGATGACCTTGATAGCTTTGAGGAATACTGGTCAAGTATTTCACAAAATATCTCTCAATTGGAATTTGTCTAGTTTTCCTCTTGATTATACTGGAGTTATAGGTTTGGAGGAGGAAGCCCACTGAGATAAATTATAATAACTTTTTATCCCAACTATCAGCTGGATAGTAAGCTCACTGAGGGAAAGAATCTTATTCACATTTTTGTATCCTTAGTACACAGCTGATAAATATGTGTTGGTTAAGGAGGAGGCAGTGGATTACACCGAGGGTTGAGGTACTACAGAAACTTTGCAACTTATTAAAATAGGATCACTTACCCTAACAAGGAAATAGTTCATCTGTTTACTCAAATTAAAAAAAAAAAAAAAGCATGACTGATTCACTAAAGTATTTCATTCTTCTATTCAAGGATCCTTCTAGTTTACCAATAATGTTGAGACAGGATTTGTTGTTTGTTGTTTAGTCACTAAGTCATGTCTGACTCTTTGCAACCCCCATGGACTATGGCCTATTGGGGTCCTTTGTCCAGATTTCGCAGGCAAGAAAATTGGAGTGGGTTGCCATTTCTTTCTCCAGCATATCTTACTGACCAAGGAATCGAACCCACATTTCTTGCATTGGCAGGTGGATTCTTCACCACTGAGCCACTGGGGAAACCCTGAGACAGGATATATTCAGCTAAAAAGCAAGTTAATTCTTACAAGTAAACCTCACCTCCTGTACTGACTGATGAGACCTTAGAACTGTATAACACTGCTTGTGGGGAGTATGCATGGTAAAATGGAAAGATGCATTATGGCTTAAGACAGGATGTCTGGGTTTGAAACTGAGTTCTATCGCTAATAAACTGTATAATTTAGGCCAGATATCTTTGAGTCTCAGTTACTTTACATATAAAATGGAGCTAATAATATATACATGACAGTGGGAATTATAATCACTGGCCCACAGAACTGGTGAACTGAATCACTACTGAGATACCCACATCTCTATTATCTTGGTATCCCTTACTACATCTTAGAGCACAGTGATTTTTTTCTTTTTTTTAAATCCAATGGTCTCTGTAGTATTTCTACTTTATCTCCCTAAGGTCTTTCACACTGCTAACTATTCCTTTCTTTTTGAAACTTACTCTTGTTCGTCTGGCATTATAAACACCCCTTCCTTCTGATTTTGCTTATCATGCAGTGATTTAGAGTACAGCTTACTGGCCAAGAGCATAGACTCTGGACCAGACAGGATTTGAACTGTCAAGAGTTCAAATCCTGGTTCCACCTCCTGCTAGTCCTATGACCTTGGACAGGTTACTTAACTCATTTTTTTCTAATTTATTTATTTTTAATTGAAGGATAACTGCTTTACAGAATTTTGTTGTTTTCTGTCAAACCTCAACATGAATCAGCCATAGGTATACATATGGTCCCTCCCTCTACAAATAAGGAACACTTCACGAATTTGTGTGTCATCTTTGTGCAGGGGCTGTGCTAATCTTCTCTGTATTGTTCTAATTTTAGTATATGTGCTGCCAGAGAGAGCATGGTTACTTAACTCTTAGGTGCCCGTTTCCCATCTGGGTTTTCAGGTATATAAAATGAGTTTACAGGTGTATAACATGCACAGTATATACTATACAGATAACTTGCTGTTGCTTGTGTCCCCTTCCTTAGTCTCTTCCTCTGCTACACTTCTTTAACCTCCACATACTTCATCTGGAGGATTCCATCCATGCAAAAGTGTCTTAACTTCTGTCTATCTGGAAGGCATTCTTCTCTTCAGCCTACTTAGTGAATTCCTTCTCAAACTTTAAGATCCAGGTTAAATGTCATTCTCTTTCTCTCTGAAGCCTTTCCAAAAACCATCTCCTTCCTTCTGCCTTGGTAGTTAATTGTGCCTGCCCTTGTGGCCCATATTACCTTGAATATATTTCAATGAGGGTCCTTGTTACATTAGATTGAAAGATGCTGAGTAACTTGAAGTTCCCTATATTAGACAATTTCAGACCTGTAAAAACAGTTACATGATTCATTCTGTAAATAGAATATTTATCCTGTTCAAAAATATTCTATATTTCTGTTGATCCTTCCCTTCCTGCATTAAGCTCATGACAAGAACTACATATTATTTCTTAAAAATACATACCTAACACAATATTTCAGATATATAAAAAGCAATAAATAATAATGAATGGACAACCATATATCCACACTTTGGCTGAAAAAATATTTACCAATACAATTTAAGTCCCCTGTATTACTAGTCTTTTCTCGCAACCCTGTACTTCAGAGATACCCACTATCCTTACTTTGATACCGTATTTTTTCATTACCATGTTTTCTTTAGCATTTATTATGTAAGTATGCTTCCATAAACAATACATCAATGTTGGGCTTTATATAAATGTGTTCTGCCATTTGCTTTATTTACTCAACTTTTTTTATTTGCGAGATTCACCGAAGTTACTGTACAGATCTAGTTTATTCATTTCCATTATTGTATGGAATTCCATTAGATAAATATACTATAATATTTTCTTTCTTTTATTAATTATACATTTGGATTAGTTTGAATTTTTTGCTATTAAAATGTTGCATAAATATTTTTATAAGTCTCTTTATATATGCACAGGAGTGTTTCTAAAGGGTTTTACCTAGGAGTGGAATTGCTGGATTGAGACAAAAATTGTTGGAATGTAGATTATTATTGCTTGAAATGATAAGCAAAATTGATAAACCTTTAGCCAGATTCATGATGAAAAAAAGGGAGAGAGCCTAAATTGATAAAATTAGAAATGAAAAAGGAGAAGTTACAACTGACACCACAGAAATACTAAGGACCTAAGAGACTACTTACTAGAGGCAACTATATGTCAATAAAATGGACAGCCTAGAAGAAATGGACAAATTCTTGGAAAGATACAATCTCCCAAGACCAAACCAGGAAGAAATATCAAACACAAACAGAACAATTACAAGCACTGAAATTGAATCTGTGATTTAAAAACTCCCAATAAACAAAAGTCTAGGCAAATTCACAGGCAAATTCCATCTTTTGTCAGTGTACACAGCACAGAGTCTGGAAGTTTTGATATTAATAAATATTTGTTGAATGAATGAATAAAAATGTGAAAAAACACACATAAAGAGATTAGACAATATTTTTAAGCTCTTAATTTGGAACTGTGCCTATTAGGCTTTGTAAACTTTTATACTTAAAGAAATAAATTTAATTTAGCTTGGAGACTTTCCAGCAGTCCTTTGAGATAACCAGAAATAAGACAGAGGACCAAAAAATTGGGATTGGAAGTCCAAAACCTTAAATCATCTAACACAAACAGTTGTCTGCTCTTTTCTTAAATATCTCTAAGAACAAGTATGCTGGCTTTCATGTTTTCTATTATACTTCACAGAATATAATGACTAAAACAGCCTTTATTTTCGTCATTTTTGAACACCCCAGAGGAAAGTCTACAAAAGCAAATGTAAAGCAATTATAATAAATAAGAAACCACTTAGAAATGTGCCTATAATACATCAATGAGCAACAGATATACTGATTAAAATGAATATACAACTATGTACATGCTTTAATTTTAGAAGCTAACAATGGCAACAACCACAGTAAATAAGAGGGGGAAAATAATGCATCAGCCTTAAATGCTTTAAAATTTAAGGAAATTAATATATGATGACTTGTAGCAGAACCACCAGGAGGTTCAGAAAGCACAGAGTCTTCCAAAGTAAGTCACAGGAGACTGAACCATTCTGGACAAAATACAGAATCTGTCGTAAGAAGACCTGGTTTTGAGTTGCTATTCTGACATTTACCAGCTACTTGACACTGGGCACAGCATTTAATTCACCTACACCTCAGTTTCTTATCAGTAAATAGAGTTTATAATGACCTGTCATCCTATCTAACAGGGTTTTATATGCTTCAAATTAGGCAGAAAAAATGTGTGACATCCTTCAATAATATGCAATAGTAATTATCTATCCTTCTTCATCTTCACATCTCCCTGACGGTGATGATCTGTAAAAGTGTGTATTTTTTTTCCAAGCAGGGCTCAGTAGAGCTAGTATAGGCAAGAAGAGAGAGATTAGTTTGGGATTTTGCCCAGACAGGGAAAGAAGGACAACAGAGCAAGGGAATAAAAGATAATGATAAAAGAGTGAATGAAATAAGCTAGAGGCTAAGAAAGCTGGATAGGGAAGGAAGTTAAAAACAGGTCATGCTGAGGTCAAAGGAAAGATAGAGTAGGGACAGTCAAAGGTCAGGTAGTTGGCGAAATTTTGAACAAATATGTATATCTTCATTTATAATTTCAGAGGTGGGCCATCTTCGGGTGAGAACAAAGCCCATGGTGTGACTACAGGAGCTGATTACTTAAAAAGATGCTCACCTCAGTTGAAGAGGCCAATGTGCTAAAGAAATAGACATCCATATGAATACTAAAGTCACTCAGGATAAGGCCAAAAATTGAGGTAGAAAGGAAGACTGTGTATATGAGGTCTTCAACAACAAAGAAGGTGTACGTATAAGACACTGAGAGTGGTATAGCCGTTGTGCCAGAGAGAACAAGATTTTGACAAGTTCAATTCAGTCGCTCAGTTGTTGACGACTCTTCGTGACCCCGTGAACCACAGCACACGAGGCCTCCCTGTCCATCACCAACTCCTGGAGTTTACTCAAATTCACATCCATTGAGTCGGTGATGTCATCCAACCATCTCATCCTCTGTTGTCCCCTTCTCCTCCTGACTTCAATCTTTCCCAGCATCAGGGTCTTTTCAAATAAGTCAGCTCTTCGTATCAGGTGGCCAAAGTATTGGGAGTTTCAGCTTCAGTATCATTCCTTCCAATGAACACTCAGGACTGATTTTCTTTAGGATGGACTGGTTGGATCTCCTTGCAGTCCAAGGGACTCTCAAGAGTCAACACCACAGTTCAAAAGCATCAACTCTTCGGTGCTCAGCTTTCTTTATAGTCCAACTCTCACATTCATACATGATTATGTGAAAACCATAGCCTTGGCTAGACGGACCTTTGTTGGCAAAGTAATGTCTCTGCTTTTCATATGCTGTCTAGGTTGGTCATAACTTTCCTTCCAAGGAGTAAGTCTCTTTTAATTTCATGGCTGCAGTCACCATCTACAATAATTGGAGGCCAAAAAAAATAAAGTCTGCCACTGTTTCCCCATCTATTTCCCATGAAGTGATGGGACTGGATGCCATGATCTTAGTTTTCTGAATGTTGAGCTTTAAGCCAACTTTTTCACTCTCCTCTTTCACTTTCATCAAGAGGCTCTTTAGTTCTTTGCTTTCTGACAAAAGGGCCATGTCATCTGCGTATCTGAGGTTATTAATATTCCTCCCAGCAGTCCTGATTCCAGCTTGTGCTTCATCCAGCCCAGTGTTTCTCATGATGTACTCTGCATACAAGTTAAATAAGCAGGGTGACAATATACAGCCTTGACGTACTCCTTTTCCTATTCGGAACCAGTCTGTTGTTCCA
>SJYQ01008122.1:11443-22117 GCA_006410935.1 Redunca redunca
AAGATGCTGATGAACATGCATACTCAGCAACAATCCATCCCCTACGTGGAGTGCATTTCCCAGATGTATTTTTTCATACTTTTTGGCTGTCTTGACAACTTCCTTCTTGCAGTGATGGCATATGACAGGTATGTGGCCATATGTCAGCCACTTCACTACACCACTGTCATGAGGCAGGAGCTGTGTATCTCATTGGTAGCTGTGTCCTGGTTCTTCTGTTGTATCCATGCCCTGTTGCACACCCTCCTCTTGGTCCAACTGTCCTTCTGTGCTGAAAATACCATCCCCAACTTCTTCTGTGACCTCCCTGCCCTCCTGAAAATGAGCTGCTCAGACATTTCCATCAATGAGCTGGTCATCTTTACTGAAGGAGGAATGCTGTTCATCTTGCCTCTGAGTAGCATCTTGGGCTCATATGTTCGTATAGGGACCACTGTCCTGAGGGTCCCCTCCACTAAGAGACTCTTTAAAGCCTTCTCCACCTGTGGCTCCCACCTCTTTGTGGTATCTTTGTACTATGGGACACTTGCTGGTGCTTACTTTTTCTCCTCATTATGGGACGCCAATGACAAAGACATAATTGTTTCAGTCATATATACAGTGGTTACTCCCATGCTGAACCCCTTTATCTATAGCCTCAGAAACAGAGATATAAAACAAGCCCTAGAAATATTTGTCTTTAGGGGTAACTTCTTCAGATGAGAATCACTAAATCCTCTATTAACAGTTTTGAGCACAGTGATATATATCTTCTAAAATTACTCTATGGTAGGCAACTCTGTGTAACTTCAAATGAATATGCATTCTGCTTTTATGTTGTTTAGTTATTCAGTCGTGTCCAGTGTTTGCAACCCCATGAACACCAGCATGCCTGGCTTCCCTGTCCTTCACTATCTCCCAGAGTTTGCTCAAACTCATGTCCATTGAGTCAGTGATGCCATCCTACCATCTCATCCTCTGTGCCCCCTTCTCCTCCTCAGTCTTTCCCAGCATCAGAGTCTTTTCCAATGAGTTGGATCTTTGCATCAGGTGGTCAAAGTATTGGAGCTTCAGCATCAGTCCTTCCAGTGAATATTCAGGGTTGATTTTCTTTAGGATTGACTGATTCGATCTCCTTGCTGTCCAAGGAACTCTCAAGAGTCTTCTTTAGCACCACAGTTCAAAAGTATCAGTTCTTCAGCACTCAACATTCTTTACAGTCCAACTCTCACGTCCATACATGACTACTGGGAAAACCATAGCTTTGACTATATGGACCTTTATCACTAAAGTGATGTTTCTACTTTTTAATATGCTGTCTAAGGAGAAGGCAATGGCACCCCACTTTTCCAGTACTCTTGCCTGGAAAATCCCATGGACGGAGGAGCCTGGTAGGCTGCAGTCCATGGGGTCGCTAAGAGTCGGACACGACTGAGCAACTTCACTTTCACTTTCATGCATTGGAGAAGGAAATGGAAACCCACTCCAGTGTTCTCACCTGGAGAATCCCAGGGATGGGAGAGTCTGGTGGGCTGCTGTCTATGGGGTCGCACAGAGTCGGACACGACTGAAGCGACTTAGCAGCAGCAGCAGCAGGTTTGTTAGAGCTTTTCTTCCAAGGAGCAAGCATCTTTTAATTTCATGGCTGCAGTCACTGTCTGCAGTGATTTTGGAGCCCAAGAAAAGAAAGTCTGTCACTATTTTCATTTTTTCCCCATCTATTCACCTTGACGTGATAGGTCCAGCTGTCATGTTGTAGTGTTGTTAATATGCCAACAAAGTCCAGTTTGTTACTTGGATTTTTAAATATTCTTAACTTTATTTTTTCTGTTTTTCCATTATCTCATAAAATATGTGAAAAATCTTATGCAAAACATTTTTATACTATGTTGTTGAGGACACACAGATTGAGCATCATGATCTGCTCCTGGTGGATTGATTCTTCTATGTAAGGTATGCTGAAATTGGATGCATTGGCTTCAAGCTGGTTGTAAATGCCTTATATAAACTCCAGGTTCAATGACAACATGCTAAGGGATTGAAACCAGTCATAATTAGGGAGAATTACACTTTTATCAAGCTCCGGGAGTTGATGATAGACAGGGAAATCTAGCATGTTGCAGTCCATGCGGTCGCAAAGAGTCAGACACTACTGAGCAACTGAACTAAACTGAATGGAACACTACAGAAATTAGCAAATACTACAAAGCAAGTCTCCCTTACAATGGAGAGCCATTTTTATTCATTTAACAAAACACAACTGCATTTATAATTAGGAAACATTTCTCTTTAGCAATGGCTCCTAATATAACATCTCAGTTACTTCTTCTGATGTTAGTAAGATATACCAACTTTCTATTGGGGCTTCCCTTGTAGCTCAGTCAGTAAAGAATCTGCCTGCAATGCAGGAGAAAGGGGTTCGATTCCTGGGTCAGGAAGATCCCCTGGAGAAGGAAATGGCAACCCACTCCACTACTCTTGCCTAGAGAATCCCATGGACAGAGGACCCTGGCTGGCTACAGTACATGGTGTTGTAAGAGTCAGATGCAATTTAGTGATTAAACCACTCCTAGATTTCTCTTGGTTAGTGTTTACATGGTATTTTTTCCATCACTTTGTTTGAAACTTAAAAAAAATTAATTTATTTATTTTAATTGGAGGCTAATTACTTTGCAATATTGTAGTGGTTTTTGCCATACACTCACATGAATCAGCCATGGGTGTACATGTGTCGCCCATCCTGAAACCCTCTCCCACCACCCTCCCCATCCCATCCCTCAGGGTCATCCCAGTGCACCGGCCCTGAGTGCCCTGTCTCATGCATCAAACCTGGACTGGTGATCTAATTCACATATGGTAATATACATGTTTCAATGCTATTCTCTCAAATCATCCCACCCTCACCTTCTCCCAGAGTCCAAAAGTCTTCTTTATATCTGTGTCTCTTGCGGTCTTGCATATAGTGTCATCATTACCATCTTCCTAAATTCCATATATATGTGTTAGTATACTGTATTGGTGTTTTTCTTTCTGGCTTACTTCACTCTGTATAATAGGCTCCAGTTTCATCCACCTCATTGGAACGGATTCAAATATATTCTTTTTAATGGCTGAGTAATACTCCATTGTGTATATGTACCACAGCTTCCTTATCCATTTAGCTGCTGATGGACATCTAGGTTGCTTCCATGTCCTGGCTATTATAAACACTGCTGCAATGAACATTGGGATACACGCGTCTCTTTCAGTTCTGGTTTCCTCAGTGTGTATGCCCAGCAGTGGGATTGTTGGGTCATATGACAGTTCTATTTCCAGTTTTTTAAGGAATCTCCACACTGTTCTCCATAGTGGCTGTACTAGTTTGCATTCCCACCAGCTGTGTAAGAGGGTTGCCTTTTCTCCACACCCTCTCCAGCATTTATTTTTTGTAGACTTTTTGATAGCAGCCATTCTGACCGACATGAGATGGTACCTTGTTGTGGTTTTGATTTGCATTTCTCTGATAATGAATGATGTTGAGCATCTTTTCGTGTGTTTGTTAGCCATCCGTATGTCTTCTTTGGAGAAATGTCTATTTAGTTCTTTCTCCCATTTTTTAAAATGTGTTTATCTGTAAATTGTTAGTTGCTAGTAGTGTAAAGTTGAGTTTTGCTTTTTATACATGGATTGACAATCATTGTATTTCTGGAGAATTTATCTCTTCAGTTCAGTTCAGTTAGCTGCTTGTCATATCTGACTCTTTGCAACCTCATGGACTGCAGCCATTGCCTGCAGACCTCTCTGCCATTGCCAACTCCTGGAGTCTACCCAAACTCATGTCTATTGAGTAGGTGATGCCATCTAACCATCTCATCTTCTGTCTTCCCCTTCTCCTCCCACCTTCAATCTTTCCCAGCATCAGGGTCTTTTCAAATGAGTCAGCCCTTCACATCAGGTGGCCACAGTATTGGAGTTTCAGCTTCAATATCAGTCCTTCCAGTGAACACTCAGGATTGATCTCCTTTTGGATGGACTGGTTGGATCTCCCTGCAGTGCAAGGGACTCTCAAGAGTCTTCTCCAACACCACAGTTCAAAAGCATCAATTCTTCAGTGCTCAGCTTTCTTTATAGTTCAACTCTCACATCCATACAGGACTATCAGAAAAATTTATCTCTTAACATCTAATAATAAAGGATGGGGGAATGTATTTGAATTTATATTGTCTGTTATTTCTATATGTTTTCTTCTTCTTCTTCTTCTTCTTTTTTTTTTTTTTTTTTTTTTGCTGCATCATGTGGCAAAGTAGGATCCTAGTTCCCCAACCAGGGATCGAACCCATGCCCCCGACATTGGGAACACAGAGTCCTAAGCACTGGACTACCAAGGAAGTCTCTGCATTTCTACAAGCTTTCTAATTAAGATATCTGATTTCCTATTTATTGTCTCTTCTCTTATTCCCTTTTGATTAATTAAACATACATTTTATTTCATTCCCTCCTCTATTGAACAATTAATCGTATTTTATTATTATTTTACAATTCTTTTTCTGTGCTTTACATTATGTAGAAATCATGTCTTACTTTTCCCTTAAAATTTTTTCATTGTAGTATAGTGTGTGTGTGTACTCAGTCACTCAGTTGTATCCAACTCTTTTCAACCCTATGGACTGTAGCTTGCCAGACTCCTTTGTCCACTGCATTTCCTAGGCAAGAATACTGGAATGGGTTGCCATTTCCTTCTCCAGGGGATCTTCACGAGCCAGAGATTGAACCTGCATCTCCTGAGTCCTGCATTTATTTGCAGGATTCTTTACCACTGAGCCACCTGAAAAGCCCTTTGTAGTATAATGACACAACATGAAATGTACCATTTTAACCATTTGAAGTACGCAGTTAGATGGCATTTGATACATTTATCAGTGCTATCCTATTCTAGGGCTTCAAAAGAAAACTCTGTGGAACATCAATGCAATTGAATACTTTTCAGCTATGAAAAGATAATGACAAAGATACCTATGAATCAATGTGAAGGGATTTCCAAGCTATATTATTAACCCCGTGGCAGGTTCATGTTGATGTATAGCAAACCAATACAATATTGTAAACTAATTAGCCTCCAATTAAAATAAATAAATTTATATTAAAAAATAAATAAATGGAAAAAAGAAATGTAAGAGCATCTATATAATGCTACCTCTCGTGTGAAAATGAAGGGAAGCTAATACTGGGTTGGCCAAAATATTTGTTTGTGTTTTTCCATGGGATGGTATGGAAAAACCAAATGAATTTCTTGGCCAACCCAATATATAAATGTAACTTCTCACTGAGCAAGAAGCACAGAAAGAATAAATCAGAAACTAATGAGACTGTTTACCTACAGGATGTGGGTGGGAATGAATAGAAAAAGATGGGGAGATAAGTATATTCATTTGTATAATCTGACTATGTTATCTTTTACCTACTAAAAAATAAATAGAAGATAATGGAGAATAGAGCAAAGTAGAATAAACCAAAAAATGAGCTTAACTATATTTCAAATTAATACCATAATCAGACTAAAGGGGAAAATAAAATAATTAAGTAATTATCAAACATAATTTTGTATATAAACACTAAGTAAGTGTTTGAGGGGAAGTTAGTTTGTCATTAACAGTGGTTTGAGTTCAAGATTCTGAAAGTACTTATATTCAAAGCTTTAGCAAAGTAATAAACCTATTCTGGAAAAGGGAGTAATTCATCAGTTAGGGAAAGATGACATGTACATGGAAAATGAGAGTCTGGAAAGAACTCTTTGGTGTCAAGCTAGAACTGGATATACATCAACTTGAGCTCAGGAGTTTTAATATATCTAAACAGGCTGAAATTTTATAATCCATATCAATATTGGTTCCCATCCCACATTCTTTCTGTCCCACTCCTGACCTATCTCTTATGGGTAACCATTCCTTCAGTTTATTAGATCCTAGTTCATTTTTATCAAGGTTGTTCTGGATTTTGTGGGTCTTTTGTGGTTCTATATGAATGGAAGAAATGGTAACAGTGCAGTGTGTGCTCTAATACAATTTGAGATCAGTGGTGTGGGACTCTCAAAGGTTAATACTGCTCTGTCTGGACCTTACTGCGATAAATGAGGAGGCATTGCTGAGTTCATTGCTGAATTCAAAGGTCAAGGGCATTCACCTCTCCTCCTCCTCATGAGCAGGCAGAGGGGTGGCTAACATGTCAGTGACATTAGGGACAACTTCTCCCGGGACTCCTGTGACTCAGCCCTTTGGCCTCTGCAAGGATCCGTCTCAAGAGGAAGGCAAGAAATTGGCCAATTAGCTCAGTTGGTTTCTTCTCCAACCAGAAGCTTGGGGCTAAGTTCCCTGGGGCCTTAGTCCTATTGGTAAAAATGAATCTTTCTGCTCATTGTTCTAGTTCTTGTAGTCAGACATGGAAGGTGCTAAAGATCCTTAGATCATAGAGGTATAAGAGATGGATGTTTAGGGAGCAGCCTGGACCAGCAAGAATCAACAATGATCTGAGCAAGGTGGGAGACCATCTCTTTTCCTAGATATGTGCATTGACTAGGAGAAAGAGGGAGAAAAGGTGTGTTTATGTTGCTTGTACAACTATGTGTTCACTGGTGCACACACTGACTCAGTGGTGCTACCAGCCGTGCAAGTGACCATAAAATTAAAATGAATTAAAATTACCTAAAATTAAAATTTTGGTTTCTTATTTGCACTAGCTATATTTCAAGTCTTTGGTAGTCACATGAGGTTAGTGCTACTGTATTGGACAAAGCAAATGTAGAATATTTCCACCATTGTAGAAAGTCCTATAATGGGCTGCTAACAGACCATGGAGGGCCGGAATTCTTATACACTGCATGGGTGTGTGCTTGTGTGAGTGTGTGTAAGTTATCTATGTGTTGGGTTTGACTATGTGTGATTCAGTGTGTGTAGTGGAGTTTCTCTATGTGTGTGTACAGTTTATGAACTGTTGTGGTGAATGGATGTGGTCTTGGCATATTTTTTTCAATCAGCTTTTGCAGTGTGATTATTATAAAAGACTGTACATATCTAATGTATACAATCTGAGGAGTTTGGACATATGCACACACATGTGAAGCCATCACCACAATCAAGTCATCAACACATCTATCTCTTCTAAAAATTTCCTTGTGTCCCTTTATTGTGGTAAGAAAACTTAACATGGACTTCACTCTTTTAAGGAGTTTTTAAATGCACAATATAGAATTTTTGACTCTAGGCAATATGCTGTATAGCAGGACTCTAGAATTAATTCATTTTGCATAACTGAATCTTTATATTGATTGAATAACACACTATATTTTCCCCTCTTCTTTTCTCTGCTGCTGCTGAAGTCGCTTCAGTTGTGTCTGACTCTGTGCGACCCCATAGACAGCAGCCCACCAGGCTCCCCCATCCCTGGGATTCTCCTTCTTCTCTCTAGCCCTTGATAATCTTCATTTGTTTTCTGCTTCTATGAATTTCTTAAACTGAAGTCATTTCTTAAACTGAAACTGAAACTGAAATTAAAAATTTATTTTTCCTTAAAGGACTGGTTTATTTCACTTAGCATAATATCCTCCAGGTACATCCCCAATTTCACATATGTCAGAATTTCCTTATTTAAAGGCAAAATGATATTCCGCTGTATATCTATGCCATATTTTCTTTATTCACTCATCTGACAATGTACATTTTGGTTGTTTCCATAACTTAACTATTGTGAATAGTACTGCAATACACGTGAGAGTAAATATATCTTTGAGATCTTGATTTCTATTCTTTCTGGTATATACCCAGAAATGGGATTGCCAGATCAGATGGTAGTTCTGTTTTAATGTTTTGGGGAAACTCCATACTGTTTTTCATAGTAGCTGCACCATTTACATCCACACCAACAGTATAGAAGGGGTTTTGTTTGCATGATTTTTAAGTTGTGTAGTGACAACGTATTTCATTTTAAAGGTGTGGGTAAGCTGGTCTGAATCCATAAAAGGCTCTACATTTTTGTCTAAGATAAGTCAGAGAGGGTCAAAAAGAAGCACTCTGTTACTCTGTGTGTCTGTTTTTGTGTACAACACCCTCACAATCTAATTCTCCTCTCCTTGAATGAGTGTAGAGCAGAATGGGCTAAGTGAGTGACTTAGAAACATGTGTATGCATTTGACCTGGGGAGACAGCCTCACAGCCTGACTCTTCTCTTGTCTCAGCTCTAGACATAAAAGGAAGCTGTAAACAAAGTCCTCTGTATGCCAAGTTTGTGGCAATTTGTTCTGGTGGCTTGAAGTTTGCTGAAGTTCTCTGGGACTTTTTTCATCAACATTTAATTATTTCCACACTTTGAGGGACATGGTGGAGTCAGTTCTGGAATCTTGTCTAGTTAATCCAATGACTGTCCTACAGTAATATCTTGGCTCTCTGACCACTCATTTTGCGAGTATGCTCAGAACTCACTCAGCCATTCTAAAGCACCAGAGATGGAAAGGAAGAGAGAGGCAGGGGCGCACAAGAAGGCACTTACATGTGTCGTGCTCAGTCCCTCAGTCACGTCCGAGTTTTATGACCCTATGGACTGAAACCCGCCAGGCTCCTATGTCCATGGGATTCTCCGGACAAGAATACTCGAGTGGGTTGCCCTTTCCTCCTCCAAGGAATCTTCACAAGCCAGGAATGGAACTGGCATCTCCTATATCACCTATATTGTCAGGCAGATTTATGAAGACGGCTACTAATATTTATTCCAAAGTTATTAAAAGTTCAGTGAGTCAAGTGCTATGGATGTGCTCATTTTTAGGGACCATAATCTGGGCCCTGGATGTGAGGGGAGACCCTAGAAGTCAACACACATTTTCAGGAAGCTTCTTGATCTTGCTTGATGGTCACCTCATATCTTTGTTATATTTAGTTTCTGATCTGGAATCTTGGTCACTCATTCTGCCTAAATAATGAATTGATTTATTGAGTTTTGGGGTCACTATCCTTTTGACTGCTTCTTTTTAGTCAATGCTTATTAACCCTTGTGACATATTTCTAAATTAACAAATTTTTATTGTGCTAAAATGCATATAACATAAGTGTTACCATTTCAATGATATTTAAGTGTACAGTTCTGTGGCATTAAGTACATTAATGTTGTTGACAGCCATCACCACCATCCACTCCAGAACATTTTTATCTTCCCAAACTGAAACCCTGCATCCACTGAATAATAAGTTCTCAATTTCCTCCCCCACTCAAGGCCCAGTAACCACCATTCTATTTTTTTGTCTCTATGAATTTGACCATTCTAGGAATCTCATGTAAGTGGAATCATACAGTATTTGTATATTTGTGACTAGCTGATTTTACTTAGCATAATGTCCTCAAGGTTTATCAATGTTGTAGCATGTGTCAGAATTTCTTTTCTTTTTACGGATGAGAAATTCTAGTCAAGGCTATGGTTTTTCCTGTGGTCATGTATGGATGTGAGAGTTGGACTATGAAGAAGGCTAAGCACCAAAAAATTGATGCTTTTGAGCTGTGGTGTTGGAGAAGACTCTTGAGAGTCCCTTGGACTGCAAGGAGATCCAACCAGTCCATTCTGAAGGAGATCACCCCTGGGATTTCTTTGGAAGGACTGATGCTAAAGCTGAAGCTTCAATACTTTGGCCACCTCATGCGAAGAGTTGACTCACTGGAAAAGACTCTGATGTTGGGAGGGATTGGGGGCAGGAGGAGAAGGGGACGACAGAGGATGAGATGGCTGGATGGCATCACGGACTTGATGGACGTGAGTCTGAGTGAACTCCGGGAGTTGGTGATGGACAGGGAGGCCTGGCATGCTGCAATTCATGGGGTCGCAAAGAGTCGGACACGACTGAGTGACTGAACTGAACTGAATATTCCATTGCATGTAGAGACCACATTTTGTTTATCCATTCATTTGTCACTGGATACAGATTCTTTTCCTCTTTTGGCTATTGTAAACAATGCTGCTTTAAACATGGCTATTCCCTTGTGGCTCAGCTGGTGTAAAGAATCCACCTGCAGTGTGGGAGACCTGGGTTCAATCCCTGGGTTGGGAAGATTGCCTGGAGAAGGGAAAGGCTACCCACGCTAGTATGCTGGTCTAGAGAATTCCATGGACTGTATAGTCCATGGGGTCGCAAAGAGTTGGACACTACTGAGCAACTTTTACTTTACCTCACTTCACTTCATACATGGTTACACAAATCTTTTTAGCCCCTGCTTTCAGTTCTTTGGGATATATTATCAGAAGTGAAATTTCTGAAGTGTTAGTCACTTAGTTATGTCCTACTCTTTTGTGATCCCATGGACTATAGCCCACCAGGCTTCCCCTGTCCATGGAATTCTACAGGCAAGAATACTAGAGTGGGTTGCCTTTCCCTTCTCCAGGCAATCTTCCCAACCCAGGGACTGAACCTGAGTGTCCTGCATTGCAGGAAGATACTTAACTGCTGAGCCACCAAGGAAGTCCTGAAATTTCTGAATCATATGGTAATTCTATGCTTAAATTTTTGAGGAAATGACATAATGTTTCCTTACTTCTTTTCTCCCTTCCTCTCTCCCTCCCTCCATTCTTTTCTTTCTATGTCATTCTAGTGATAAGAGGTGAGTTTATGGGTTGAGTGCTTATTTTGTACATGGTGTATTACCTTTACAATAACGCTTTAAGTGGTATCTGTGTGTGTGTGTGTGT
>SJYQ01008122.1:24350-34570 GCA_006410935.1 Redunca redunca
TTGCTTGTATATTTTTGAGATTAGTTGTTTGTCAGTTGCTTCATTTGCTATTTTTTTCTCCCATCGTGAAGGCTGTCTTTTCACCTTGCTTAGAGTTTCTTTTGTTGTGCAGAAGATTTTAACTTTAATTAGGTTCCATTTGTTTATTTTTGCTTTTATTTCCAATATTCTGGGAGGTGTGTCATAGAGGATCCTGCTGTGATTTATGTCGGAGAGTGTTTTGCCTATGTTCTCCTCTAGGAGTTTTATAGGTTTTGGTCTTACGTTTAGATCTTTAATCCATTTTGAGTTCATTTTTGTGTATGGTGTTAGAAAGTGTTCTAGTTTCATTTTTTTACAAATGGTTGACCAGTTTTCCCAGCATCACTTGTTAAAGAGATTGTCTTTCCTCCGTTGTATATTCTTGCCTCCTTTGTCAAAGATATGGTGTCCATAGGTGCGTGGATTTATCTCTGGGCTTCCTATTTTGTTCCATTGATCTATATTTCTGTCTTTGTGCCAGTACCATACTGTCTTGATGACTGTGGCTTTGTAGTAAAGTCTGAAGTCAGGCAGGTTGATTTCTCCAGTTCCATTCTTCTTTCTCAACATTGCTTTGGCTATTCAAGGTTTTTTGTATTTCCATACAAATTGTGAAATTATGTGTTCTAGCTCTGTGAAAAATACCGTTGGTAGCTTGATAGGGATTGCATTGAATTTGTAGATTGCTTTGGGTAGTACTCATTTTCACTATATACAGACAACACAGAAATACAAAGGATCATAAGAGACTACTGTCAGCAAGTATATGCCAAAAAGATGGACAACTTGGAAGAAATGGACACGTCTTAGAAAAGTACAGTTTTCCAAAACTGAACCAGGAAGAAATAGAAAATCTTAACAGACCCATCACAAGCACAGAAATTGAAACTGTAATCAGAAATCTTCCAGCAGACAAAAGCCCAGGTCCAGACGGCTTCACAGCTGAATTCTACCAAAAATACAGAGAAGAGCTAACACCTCAGTTCAGTTCAGTTCAGTTCAGTTGCTCAGTTGTGTCCGACTCTTTGCGACCCCATGAATTGCAGCACGCCAGGCCTCCCTGTCCATCATCATCTCCCAGAGTTCACTTAGACTCACGTCCATCGTGTCCGTGATGCCATCCACCTATCCTACTCAAACTGTTCCCGAAAATTGCAGAGGAAGGTAAACTTCCAAACTCATTCTACGAGGCCACCATCACCTTAATACCAAAACCTGACAAAGATGCCACAAAAAAAGAAAACTACAGGCCAATATCACTGATGAACATAGATGCAAAAATCCTTAACAAAACTCTAGCAATCAGAATTCAATAACACATTAAAAAGATCATACACCATGACCAAGTGGGCTTTATCCCAGGGATGCAAGGATTCTTCAATATCTGCAAATCAATCGATGTAGTACACCACATTAACAAATTGAAAAATAAAAGCCATATGATTATCTCAATAGATGCAGAGAAGGCCTTTGATAAAATTCAACATCCGTTTATGATAAAAACTCTCCAGAAAGCAGGAATAGAAGGAACATGCCTCAACATAATAAAAGCTATATATGACAAACCCACAGCAAACATTATCCTCAATGGTGAAAAATTGAAAGCATTTCCCCTAAAGTCAGGAAAAAGACAAGTGTGCTCACTTTCACCATTACTATTCAACATAGTTTTGGAAGTTTTGGCCACAGCAATCAGAGCATAAAAAGAAAAGGAATCCAAATTGGAAAAGAAGAAGTAAAACTCTCACTGTTTGCAGATGACATGATCCTCTACATAGAAAACTCTAAAGACTCCACCAGAAAATTACTAGAGCTAATCAATGAATATAGTAAAGTTGCAGGCTATAAAATCAACACACAGAAATCCCTTGCATTCCTATACACTAATAATGAGAAAATAGAGAAATTAAGGAAACAATTCCATTCACCATTGCAACGAAAAGAATAAAATACCTAGGAATATATCTACCTAAAGAAACTGCTGCTGCTGCTAAGTCACTTCAGTCGTGTCCGACTCTGTGCGGCCCCATAGATGGCAGCCCACCAGGCTCCCCCATCCCTGGGATTCTCCAGACAAGAACACTGGGGTCGGTTGCCATTTCCTTCTCCAATGAAAGAAAGTGAAAAGTGAAAATTGAAAGTGAAGTTGCTCAGTTGTGTCCAACTTTTAACGACCCGTGGACTGAAGCCTACCAGGCTCCTCTGTACATGGGATTTTCCAGGCAAGAGTACTCGAGTGGGATGCCATTGCCTTCTCCACCTAAAGAAACTAAAGACCTATATATAGAAAACTATAAAACACTGGTGAAAGAAGTCAAAGAGGACACTAATAGATGGAGAAATATACCTTGTTCATGGATTGGAAGAATCAATATAGTGAAAATGAGTATACTACCTAAAGCAATCTATAGATTCAATGCAATCCCTATCAAGCTACCAATGGTATTTTTCACAGAGCTAGAACAAATAATTTCACAATTTGTATGGAAATACAAAAAATCTCGAATAGCCAAAGCAATCTTGAGAAAGAAGAATGGAACTGGAGGAATCAACCTGCCTGACTTCAGGCTCTATTACAATTTTTGAATTTTAGTTATTTTTTAAAATAACATTTTTTAAAGCTGTGTCTTCTGAAAGTTTCTGATGCATATATCAAGAACACTAAAAATGTCAGAACTAGACAGCTTTATAGTTAGTAATAATATGTATTTTAACCATCACTCCTTAGTTTCACTCTCAATATTTATAATAATTTTTTTTCTAGAACTATAAATCTCAACTTCAAAGTTTAAGGTAAGGATATTCAAAATGCTGGCTAATATAATGGAGAAGATGACAAAGAAATGCTTCTTATGGTTTTTCAAAATCTTAACACAATACCATACTTTTGGCAACTTATTCTAATGCACAGCCAAGACTGATGACATTTGGACTAAAGTGATTAAGAAAAGCACAGGGAACCGAATCAAGATGCATATTCTAAAAATAAATGCCTACAATTACACTGGGAATTCTATAGAGAATTTATGTAGTAGAATCCAGGGGGAAATTTTTGCCAAAGTTTTGCCACAGTTGAAAGAACATCTTATCCTTGGGAGCCTTGTAGATAATAAAATGTGGGCCAAAACCAAACACAAAGAATAATCGCTTGATGAGACATTACAATACAGCAGATATAACTGAACTCTTTAGATAGTTCAGTTCAGTTCAGTTGCTCAGTTATGTTCAACTCTTTGTGACCCCATGGACTGCAGCACACCAGGCTTCTCTGTCCATCACCAACTCCCAGAGTTTACTCAAACTCATGTCCATTGAGTCGGTGATGCCATCCAACCATCTCATCCTCTATCGTCCCCTTCTCCTCCTGCCTCCAATCCCTCCCAGCATCAGGATCTTTTCCAGTGAGTCAGTTCTTCGCATCAGGTAGCCAAAGTATTGGAGTTTCAGCTTTAGCATCAGTCCTTTCAATGAATATTCAGGACTGATTTACTTTAGGATGGACTGGTTGGATCTCCTTGCAGTCCAAGGGACTCTTAAGAGTCTTCTCCAACACCACAGCAGCAATTCTTCAGCACTCAGCTTTCTTTATGGTCCAACTCTCACATCCATACACGACTACTGGGAAAACCATAGCTTTGACTAGACGGCTGAGTGCAAAAGAAGGCTTCCAAAAGAATCTGCTTTGAAAAATGAAGATGGATACAAATACATTTCCGTGTTTAATATTTTTGTGCAATGTCTTTGTGTGGAAAGTATTCTCTAGTGAGAAAATTGTGCTAATTAAGATAATGGCAGGGGGAAGTCTCATTGGAAAATATTTCTGTTGTTTGGGGACTCTGGCTTATTTCTTATTTGTTCATTTTCATTTACAGTTTTATTGGGGTGTAATTGACATACAGTTTTTAAAAGTTCAATTGAAGATATTTTAACATACACATGAACAGGTGGCACCTTGATCTTTTACTTCCTAGCCTCTAGACCTGTGACAAAGAGGAGTCTACCAAAGTGGCTGTACCAATTTGTGTTCCTACTAGCTCTGAACCAGGGTTCTTGTTGCTTCACATCCTCACTGGCATTTAGCATTGTCAGTGTTTTGGATTTTGACTTAGCTTTGTTACTCCTTTGTCTGTAGAAAGGGAACTGATCTATTGATTATAACAATTATTGAGACCCTTCTATGTGGGCAGGCCTGTGTTAGGCAGTTGGACAAAGGAAAACATCAACCAAAGGGTCTTTGGCATAAATACAACTTTTTATGGTCAGAATAAATGAACCTCATCCTATTTGGAGGCAAATATGTGTGCCTCAAGGCTGATGATTTGGGAAGCTTCTTAAATTGATACAGTCTTGAGCAGGACCTAGAAAATAATGCATTTTTGAGAGATGGAGAACACTGGAGGCAGCCATCCCAACAATTATGTTGGTGGCAACTGTGACTGTGGGTTGATTGAGAATGGCAAGGCAAAATGTAGATTTAGTATATTAGTCTATTCTCTACAGATTTAATAAATTATTTGTTGGTGTGTGAAGTTTCCTACTCAGAAAGAAGTTTTCTCTTCCTTTCCTTAAAGGTTATAAAAACATTCTCATTTGAATCAACTATTTTTTATTCATATCTAACTTTCTCAGGACACATATTCTGACCACTTTACTTAAGTGTATTTATAGTCACTTCTCATATCCCTATCCTGATCTGTTAACACCATGGTGCTTTTTACCAACTGCCAAGTCATAGACTGTACTATTTTGAATTTTTGTGTTCTTGTTTTACTGTGTAGACTTGTTTTGTTTTGAATTTTTGTTTGTTTCCTCTCCTTAAACTGTAAGCTATACCAGATAACATGGACTTCCATGGTGGCTCAGGTGGTAAAGAATCTGCAATGCAGGAGACCTGTGTTCGATCCCTAGATTGGGAAGATCCTCTGGAGATGGGAAAAGCTACCCACTCCAGTATGTTTGTATTTTCTTCACTCTGTGTTCCACAGCCTAGCTTGTCACCTTTATAAAGTCTTTAGTCAATATGTATCAGAAAGAAGAAATGAATACATGAAGTTAATTAAATGTCCTGAGATTTAAAAATTATTGCTGATATCCCCTAACAATTACTACACATTTTCATGTACCAGGCACTGTGATAAGAATGCTAATGAGTATTATCTCATTTAATCTTCACAACAACCTCTTGAGGAAGATATGATTCATAACCCCAAGTTATATTTCAGACTGAATACTGTAGAACTGAATTATATTGTTTAGGAGCTCACAGTAAGTGGCAGAGTCCAAAATCAATTCCAACAGTGTCTTTGTCATGACCTATGGGGTCCATTCTTCTTTTCTTCAGTCTTCTGAGCTAGGCTCAGCCCCTGCTCGATAGGAGCCTCTCCAGGCAGTGAACTCCAGGCATGGCTTGTGTCAGAGGTCCAGGAGCCTTGCTCTGACATGGGAGCAGGCTTACTTTATCTCCATGAATACTTATGAGGCCCAAGACTGACTTTGGTCGCTTTGCCACCCACCTGAAACAAGCAGATCAGACAGAAAGGAGACCAAGGTATCACTAGCATCAGAAACATTGTCCTCAGGGACTCCAGGGTTTCAGCCCCCTGGCTCCTACACAGGCTCCTCCCCTAGAGGCCACCAGGAATGTTATTCAACTAGCCCACGTTGACTGTTTCTTTATTGATGATCCTGGGTGTTTTTCCGTTGTGTCTTCCTTCTGCTATAAAATAAAAGCATCCTGCCAGTTGTTCTGTTACTGATAAACAGACATGCAAGTCTGTGACAGTCCCTGAACCACAGAGACTGTATCTTGTCCTTTGGCTTCTGGGTCTGTTGGAAAGAAAGTGAGGACTAAGGTAATATCCCAGAGCAGAAGGTATTTGAGCATATTGATAACAAACATAGGTCAGAACGGGCTCGTGTAAACTGATGTGTGTATGTGATTATGAGACTGGGTGTGCATGTTCTGTGTTTTCTATATGTGTGTTGCTGACTCATATATGGAAAATCTCCACCTGGGATGTGCATTGACCAGGCATGGCTAGAAATCTATGAGCAGTATATGTGCTTTAGTGGTTAAGTCTGTGTTGCCTGTGTAGTGTTTGTGTGACTCTGTGTTGTTGTGATTTGAATATTTATGATTGTCTGGGAGTGCCTGTACATATGCATTTCTATTACATGTTTTTTTGTCAGTTCTTTGTGGGACTCTTTGTATGTTATGTGTGCTTTGCCTCTATGAGAGAATGCTTATTTATGAACTTTCTGTGAAACAGATTTGGACCCTGATCATCTTCATCTATGGCATGCATATGTCAGAGAGAATAGGAAATTATCATTTAACAGTATGTGTGTTGTGAAGTATATGTGTGGGAGAAAGAGAGAAATTACAGGTGTAGAGGTGTCTGTACTATATTTAACAAATTCTCATCTCTACTAAATTCACCTAGAAGTGATAGGGGAAATGTGAGGGCTTAAATTCTAATAAAGCTGTGTGTGTGTGTAGGTGTGTTTGTGTATACACGTACATGTGTGCCTGTGTATAGGACAGTCTTTCCAGTGTTCCTCTTGACTCAGACCAGAACCCACCAAGGCACTTTCAAATTGGATCCTCCTCAAGACCTATTGCTGCCACTGGACTTGGTGAGTTGACTTTTCCTATAATGTACCGAGAGCCCTGAACATGTCCCACTCTGGCCTTCCATATTGTTCATATTGACACTTTAGGAGCATGGTAACCTGGTTCAGTGTCCAGGTTCTGGTGCCCTAGGAATCTGGTGGTGCCATGCAATAGTTTTCTGGGCTTACATTTGATCTCTCTGAGGTCCACAGCCTTAAATGTAAAATAAGGTAATAATATGCTATGAGATATTGTCTGAATGTCAGGCATATAGTAAGACCTAGCCAGCTGTATATTATTTCCCAAATGCAGGCTAATGTCCCTGACTCTTCTTCAGGGAACTCTAACATGAGAGAATATGTCATGTCAATTAAAACAGAAAGTTCATGCAAAGATTCTCTCCCAAACGTTAGGTTACAGCTTCAGTCCTGAGTATCTCTCACATTGCCATTTAAACACATAATGAATGCTTCCTTTCTTCTGGTTCACCTCTTGATTTAGCTCTGTGCCTACTTCAGGCTTCCTGGTCACCCCATCCCTCACACTCCCTTCCAAAGAAGCCAGAGCTCTTGGTTGAGGTTTCACCCCAAAATTGTCAATAAGCATCCAGGCCCCACAGGGTAGAAGGTCACCTCCTTCCTCCTAGTGTCCTTGTGTTCCTGAGAATCACCTTGTTCTGGAATAAGAATCTACTACTATCAGATATGCAGTCCTGTGTGTTAATGTCAGTTTCTTATTCTAGGCATGCATCATGCATGTTAAGTTGCAAAATGTATCAAGTTAAGTTCTACCAGGAAATTAATCACAGGGTCTAGGGTGTGTATGTCTCTGCATCTCCCTTGGGGCATTGGGAGACCATGTAGATTAACACAGTTTGAGATCAGCTACCTGTTCTCTTCTAATTCCTGGTGTAATGAATGGGTTTCCGAAGATTAATCCAGGATGTATCTGGATATTCACACTGGTGTGAAGATATTAAATGACATATCTGTGCCCTTACTATGTTGTTCTAATATCATAACTCAAATTGAATCATTTAATTCTTCTACAATCCCTATGTGTAGGTGTTACTGTGAGTAACAGTAGAGGTTCGAAATGAAGCTGGGAGAGAGTAAGTTGATGAGAATAACTAGAAAGTCTTGGAGCCAGAACCCACTAGAAGTCTCGTCACAAATACTACGAACTGAGCGTTTCTGAAGAGGCTACTCCTGACCATATGAGCTCCCTGAAGGAAGGGTCTTTCTCTGTCTTTGTTTTCTCCAGCAAAGAGTACAGTGTCTCTCATATTGTTAAATGAATAAATAAATTTTCCCTGGTTTACACTGAAGGACAATTTTTGCTCATTGGAGTTTTGATAACTTCCTCCTGCTCCACTGGGGGAGGGTGGGGATTGCAGTGATAGCATGTGAGGAATATCCTGAGGAATTCCTCAGTGGAAAGTAGATAGCCCTACAGTGATTGTTGTTATCATGATTTATCATCTGGGACATTTCTAATCTAAGCAGAGAGACAAGGAGCATGAGGAGGGAGAACCAAAGCAGCATTTCTGAATTCCTCCTCCTGGGGCTCCCCATCTGGCCAGAGCAGCAGGGCGTGTTCTTCGCCCTGTTCCTGGGCATGTACCTGACCACGGTGCTGGGCAACCTGCTCATCGTCCTGCTCATCAGGCTGGACCCTTGCCTCCACACCCCCATGTACTTCTTCCTCAGCCACTTGGCCCTCACTGACGTCTCCTTCTCATCTGTCACCGTCCCTAAGATGCTCATCAACATGCAGACTCAGCATCAATCCATCCCCTATGCAGGGTGCATAACACAGACATATTTCTTCCTCTTTTTTACTGATCTGGACAATTTCCTGCTCACCGCGATGGCCTATGATCGGTACGTGGCCATCTGCCACCCTCTCCACTACAGCACCGTCATGGGACAGGGGCTGTGCACCTTACTGGTAACTGTGTCCTGGATTCTCTCCTGTGCCAGTGCCCTGTGTCACACCCTCCTCCTCACCCGGCTGTCCTTTTGTGCTGACCACAGCATCCCCCATTTTTTCTGTGACCTTGATGCCCTGCTGAGGCTCTCCTGCTCAGACACATCCCTCAATGAGCTGGCCATTTTCACAGCAGGAGTGGCTGTCATCGTCCTCCCACTACTATGCATCCTGATCTCATATGGACTTATCGGGGCCACCATCCTGAAGGTCCCCTCCACCACGGGGATCTGCAAAGCATTGTCCACATGTGGTTCCCACCTCTCTGTGGTTTTCCTATTTTATGGAACAATTATTGGACTGTATACTTTACCCTCATCCAGCACCTCTAATGACAAGAACATAATAGCTTCAGTGATGTACACAGTGGTCACACCCATGCTGAACCCTTTCATCTACAGCCTGAGGAACAGAGACATGAAGGGAGCTCTCAGGAGACTTTCCAGGAGAGAGATCTTCTCTAAGTAGCAATACCTCACCATGTCAGTTTTTCCTTCAACTAATGGCACCAGTGTCAGACATTCCTCCATGGAAAACCATACCTAAGACCATCCCTGTTGCTGGTATCCACCCCATTTCCCTGTTTCCAGCCACTTGCTTTACTTTTTCTTTTCTGTTTGCTCCTCCTGAAACCAGTGAATTCCAGGCATAGACACACCAAGTGCTATTTGTTATAATCATCTGTGTTCTTTTGAACCAACTTCTTTTTGTTTTAGCTTTATTTTATGTCTCTATTTCATAAGCCTTGGGATCTGGCAACACTAGAGCACCATCATCTTAGTTGTCTTCAAAGCACCAAATATCTTTTAAGTCATGAGTAGGGAATGTCATCCTTTACAATTACACTATTGAGTTATAGTTATGGATAGACCAAAACAATCCCTACTTCGATACATATGTTTCCTCTTTAAAGAAAAAGAAATTTTGCCTTCTAATTTATTTGCTATTTGGATTTGTTAGGCATTTTAAATAGCTGTGTCTTCTCATTCTTTAAGTTTCTGATGCCTATGTTGAGAATATTAGAAATGTCAAATGTGCTGTGGTTTGGAAATGGTTATCTTTTGTAGTGCTTATGTGAACCTCTTATATGAGTTTGTATAAATGTTTATGAAACTTAGTGGTGTTGGTAATTAGATCACTCTTAAAATGGCTGTATAAAATTAATAATAATCAATATTTTAGCAATCAGCTCCTTAGTTTCACTTTCAATTTTTATCATATTTTTTCTATAGCTGTCTCAACTTAACTTCAAAGTTTAAGAACATTCAAAGGTAAGAACATTCAAAATGCTGGTTTAGCTAAAGGATCATCTGATCAATTAAATGCTTCTTATGGGTTTTCAAAGTCTAAACACAATACTAAACTTCTGACAGTTGATTCTAATGCACAGTAGAGGTTGAGGACACTTGGACTAAATGATTAAGAGAAGCACATAAAACTAAGTCAAGATTCATGTCTTAAAAACACCTGTACCTACACTGGACTTTCCTGGTGGCTCAGATGGTAAAGAATCTACCTGCAATGCCAGAGAATTAGTTATGATCCCTGTGTTGGGAAGAGTCCCTGGAGAAGGAAATGGTAACCCACTCCAGTATTT
>SJYQ01008122.1:35844-49249 GCA_006410935.1 Redunca redunca
ATACCCTAATTCTAAAAACTCTTATAAAAGAATAAAATAGTTCTGATGAAGAACATCTCTTTTTAAAAACCTAAAGAGCATATTATATTTCATGGTAACATTTTTAAGCTTGCCTTGAGAACCCCATGAACAGTATGAAAAAGCAAAAAGATAGGACACTGAAAGATGAACTCCCCAGATTAGTAGGTGCCCAGTGCTGGGAAAGATTGAGGGCAGGAGGAGAAGGGGACAACAGAGGATGAGATGGTTGGATGGCATCATCGACTCGATGGACATGGGTTTGGGTGGACTCCAGGAGTTGATGATGGACAGGGAGGCCTGGCGTGCTGTGGTTCATGGGGTTGCAAAGAGTCAGACACGACTGAGCGACTGAACTGAACCAAGATTTTTAATGAGACAAAGATTAATAATTTTTACTCTACTTTCCAACCAGAGCCTTTATACTGGTATGATAAAACTGGCAGTGTTAAGAACTCAATCTATGAACATTACAATCTTTACAACATAGTTTTGGTCAGATTCTCAGTCACAGCTACTCTGCAAACACCCGAGGTAAAGAGAAATGCTTCTATTTAGGGTGCTCTAGGGGCACTCTGATGCTTGTACTTATATTTAGGTCTTTGGGTTTTGTGCTTGCTAGTACATACTCTTTGGGTAGTCAGAATCGGCAATCCCACTACACAAGTATTGTGATTATTGTGTTACATTAATGACTCTATGCCATAGTGACTTGATCTCCCAATGCTTTGTCCTCCATCTCTATTACATATCCAGCCACCACCAGTGATAATTTGAGCAATCAGGATGCTACCATATCCCAAAGGTTGTCTACCACTCATTGTCATGAAGGTGACTCAGGTGCTTTTCAAATATATGAGCAACCCAATCTCAGAATTCTGGTTTTAGTCTGTCTGTCCTTTAGCAAGGACAATGCCTGCTATCAATTACTATTTTATGTAGGTCCTGACAACAAACAATTATACAGTCAGATGGTGAGAAGGAGATACGATTCATAGTTATGAACACAGAAGATATGAAAGCACTGTCAGCATAGTTAACGTGCTTGGTCGTATCCAACTCTTCATGACCCCATGAACTGTAACATGTCAGGCTCCTCTATCCATGGAATTTTCCAGCAAGAATACTGGAGTGGGTTGCCATTTTCTACTCCAGGGTTCTCTCTTACCCAGGGATTGAACCTGTGTCTCTTCCATCTCCTGCACTGGCAGGCAGATTCTTTACTACAACACCACTCTTAGTATAAGTATGAGTATTCAAGCTGTGAGAAAGAGGCTACTTGAGATGAACTACAGCCTATAGGTACAAAGACAAAGGCAAAACAAACCCTAGTCTGGCAGAGAAGAGGAAATCTCCACCTCAAATCTCCTTCCATGGCTTAACCCTGCAAGAAGTCAGAGGCCCAAGAATATCAGAAACAAAAAACCTAGGTTTGAAATAACACTGAGGAAGAAGGAAATAGTCCTAAGTGTTATTGTTTTGAAAAATATAGAAAATAACCTTCAAATATATATCCAAAAACTCAGAGAAAAGAAAAAAACGTAACTCACCTTGGGGCATGCATACTAAGTAGCTTCAGTTGTATCTGACTCTGCAACACTACGGACTGTAGCCCACTAGGCTCCTTTGTCTATAGAATTCTCCAAGCAAGAATACTGGAGTGGTCTGCCATGCCCTCCTCCAGGGAATCATCTGGGATTCAAACCTGTATCTCCCATGACTCCTGCATTGCAGGCGGATTCCTTACTGCTGAGCCACCTGGGAAGCTCCAGGTGGAACACCTTGGGGAACACCTTGGTAGCAGTGTTAAATAGTTTAACTTGAGATGGAAAACCAGTCAAAGCAAGTGAAATAAACTGAAATGTTCAGAGGGAATTGTTACAATCTTGGAGAAGGAAAAGGCAACCGACTCCAGTACTCTTACCTGGAAAATCCCACGGACGGATGAGCCTGGTAAGCTACAGACCATGGGGTGGCAAAGAGTCGGACAGGACTGAGCGACTTCACTTTCTGCATAAAGTGAAAGTTGCTCAGTTGTATCCGACTCTTTGCAACCCTATGGACTATAGAGTCCATGGAATTTTCTAGGTCAGAATACTGGAATGGGTAGCCTTTCCCTTCTCCAGGGGAATCTTACAAACCCAGGGATCCACCTCAGGTCTCCTGCATTGCAGGTGGATTCTTTACCAGCTGAGCCACAAGGGAATTCCCAGTTGTGGTGACTTAGACAGTAAACCGTCTGCCTACAGTGCAGGAGACCTTGGTTCGATCCCTGCGCCAGGAAGATCCTCTGGATAAGGAAATGGCAAGCCACTCCAGTACTCTTGCCTAGAAAATCCCATGGATGGAGGAGCATAGTAGGCTACAGTCCATGGGGTCACAAAGAGTCAGACACGACTGAGTGACTTCACTTCTTCACTGCATAAAGAAAGGCAGTGCCAAAGAATGCTCAAACTACTGCACAATTGCCCTCATCTCACATGCTAGTAAAGTAATGCTCAAAATTCTCCAAGCCAGGCTTCAGCAATACATGAACCATGAACTTCCAGATGTTCAAGCTGGTTTTAGAAAAGGCAGAGGAACCAGAGATCAAATTGCCAACATCTGCTGGATTATGGAAAAAGCAAGAGAGTTCCAGAAAAACATCTATTTCTCCTTTATTGGCTATGCCAAAGCCTTTGACTGTGTGGATCACAATGAACTGTGGAAAATTCTGAAAGAGATGGGAATACCAGACCACCTAACCTGCCTCTTGAGAAATCTGCATGCAGGTCAAGAAGCAACAGTTAGAACTGGACATGGAACAATAGACTGGTTCCAAATAGGAAAAGCAATACATCTAGGCTGTATATTGTCACCCGGCTTATTTAACTTGATGCAGAGTACATCATGAGAAACGCTGGACTGGATGAAGCACAAGCTGGAATCAAGATTTCTGGGAGAAATATCAATAACCTCTGATATGCAGATGACACCACCCTTACGACAGAAAGTGAAGAAGAACTAAAGAGCCTCTTGATGGAAGTGAAAGAGGAGGGTGAAAAAGTTGGCTTAAAGCTCAACATTCAGAAAACGAAGATCATAGCATCTGGTCCCATCACTTCATGGGAAATAGATGGGGAAACAGTGGAAACAGTGTCAGACTTTATTTTGGGGGGCTCCAAAATCACTGCAGATTTTGATTGCAGTCATGAAATTAAAAGACGCTTACTATTTGGAAGGAAAGTTATGACCAATCTAGACAGCATTTTGAAAAGCAGAGGCATTACTTTGTAACAAAGGTCCATCTAGTCAAGGCTATGGTTTTTCCAGTAGTCATGTATGGATGTGAAAGTTGGACTATAAAGAAAGCTGAGCACAGAAGAATTGATACTTTTGAACTGTGCTGTTGGAGAAGACTCTTGAGAGTCCCTTGGACTGCAAGGAGATCAAACCAGTCAATCCTAAAGGAGATCAGTCCTGAGTGTTCATTGGAAGGACTGATGTTGAAGCTGAAACTCCAGTACTTTGCCACCTGATGTGAATAACTGACTCATTTGAAAAGACCCCGATGTTGGGAAAGATTGAAGGCAGGAAGAGAAGGGGACGACAGAGAATGAGATGGTTGGATGGCATCACCGACTCAATGGACATGAGCGTGGGTAAACTGTGGGATTTGGTGATGGACAGGGAAGCCTGGCGTGCTGTGGTTCATGGGGTTGCAGAGAGTAGGACACGACTGAGCAACTGAACTGACTGACTGACTGCATATTAGTATTTACTTGTGTCCCTCCAGAATTCATACATTGAAACCTATTCCCCAATATGATGGTATTTAATGTTAATTAGTTATGAGGGTGGAACCCTCATGAATGGTATCAGTGCCCTGAAAAAGAGACCCCAGAGAGCTCCCTTGCCCCCTCTGCCCAGTCAGAACACAGCAAAAAGATGACTGTTTATGAACTAGGAAGCAGGCTCTCACCAGACACCAAGTCTGTTAGCATCTTGATCTTGAAGTCCCCAGCCTCCAGGACTATGAGAAAACAATGTATGTTGCTTAAGCTACCCAGTCTTTGGTATTCTGTTATAATAGCCCAAACAGATTAAGATATGTTCTTATCTATAAAAAGAAGAAATAAAGATGCAAAGTGGCCAAGATGGCAGAGTAAGAAGACCCTGAGCCCCTCGTCTCCCACAAGCACACCAAAATTACAGCTATTTACAGAGCAACTATCTAAGATAAATGACCTGAAGACTAGCAGGAAAGATTTTCCACAACTAAATATATAAAGAAGGAAACAGTGAGACAAGTAGGAGGGGTAGACATGTGATACTGTCAAAATCCATACCCCTGGAAAGGTGACCCACAAAAGGAAGGATAATCACAATTGAAGAAGTTCTCACCTAAAAGCCAGGAGTCCAAGCACCACATCAAGCTTCCCAGCCTGGAGATTCTGCACAGGAAAGACAGGCTCCCAGAATGTCTGGCTTTGAAAGCCAGCAGGGCTTGCATATGGGAGAGGGCTGTAGGAAACAGAGACTCTACTTTGAAAGGGCACATGCTAAATCTCATATGCTCTGAGTCCCCATGCAGAGACAATAATTTGAAAGGAGCCCCTCAGATTCACTTGCTGATCTTAGAGAACCTCCCAGAGAGACAGGAGCCAAACAACTAGGACTCCATCTGGGAGCATACATGCCGGCAGCAGCCATTCGTAGAAGCTTGTTCTACCACAAAAAGACTGCTGTTGGCAAGTGCCATGTGGGGGTTCTCCGTCTAGTCCATTAGCACAAGAGGTTTACCCAACCATCAGTCCTGGATCCCTCAACAGCCAGTGACCTAGTTACCCCTACCAGTAGGCTGGTATCAACCCAGGGATGACTTAGTAGTCACACCAGACCTGGCCCCATCCAGCCCCACCCAGCTGGAGCCAGCAGCCAACACATGAAGTAGAGCCAGGCAGCCAACTGAGCAAGGGACCAGTCTTACCTACAAGTTCCCTACAATAGCCAGTCCTTCCATAGCAGAAGGACTCACACAGCCCACATAGCGGGCATCCCTAGAACATATAGCTTAGAACGCCAGGGGGTAGCATGCTGTTAGGCACATAGTACATGTGGATAGTCCTATGTAGGATTACTTCTCCAATACTGGGAAACATAACCAATGTACCTAATACATAGAAATAAACACAGAGAATTAGGCAGAAGAGGAGACAGAAGAATATATTCCAAAAAAGGAACAAGACAAAGCCCCGGAAGAAGAACAAAGGAAAGTGGATATAAGCAATCTAACAGATAGGGTTCAAGGCAATGGTCACTGTCATTTAATTGTTAAGTCATGTCCAACTCTTTGTGACCCCATGGACTGCAGCATGCCAAGCTTCCCTGTCCTTCACCATCTCCCAGAGTTTGCTCAAACTCAGCTCCATTGAGTCAGTGATGCCATCCAACCATCTCATCCTCTGTCACCCTCTTCTCCTCCTGTCCTCAATCTTTCCTGGCATCAGGGTCTTTTCACATTAGATGGCCAAAGTATTGGAGCTTCAGCATCAGTCTTTCTGATGAATATTCAAGGTTGATTTACTTGAGGATTGACTGGTTTGATCTCCTTGCAGTCCAAGAGACTCTCAAGAGTCTTCTCTAACACCACAGTTCAAAAGCATCAGTTTTTAGGCCCTCAGACTTCTTAATGGCCCAACTCACATCCATACATGACTACTGGAAGTGCCATAGCTTTGACTAGATGGACCTTTGTCAGCAAAGTGATGTCTTTGTTTTTTAATACACAGTCTGGGTTTGTCACACTTTTCTTCCAAGGAGCAAGCGTCTTTTAGTTTTGTGGCTGCAGTCATCATCAAAGTCTGTCACTGTTCCCTTTTTCCCCATCTATTGGCCATAAAGTGATGGGACTGGATGCCACGATCTTAGTTTTTTGAATGTTGAGTCTTAAGCCAACTTTTTCACTTTCCTCTTTCACCTTCACCAAGAGGTTCTTTAGTTCCTCTTTGCTTTATGCCATTAGGGTGGTATCATCTGCGTATCTAAGGTTGTTGATATTTCTTCCAGGAATCTTAAAGATGATCAATGAAATTAAGAAAAGAATAGATGAACATGGTGAGATGCTTATGCATTAGAAAATATAAAGAAGAGATAAAAGAATACAAAACAGATCTCAAGAGTACAAAAATTGAAATAAAAATACACTAGAAGGAATTGATAGATCAATAATACAAGAAAGTGGAAATTACCAAGGTGAACAGAAAAATAAAGAAATTTTTTTAATGTGGAGGAGTTAAGAGATTTCTGGGACAACTTAGCGTTCACATAAAAGGGTCCCAGAAGGAAAAGAGAGAGGGAAAGAGTCGAGAACTTATTTTAAAAAATAATTTCGGAAAACTTCTTTTACCTGGGGAAGTAAACAGATATCTAGATCCAGGAAGTACAGAGACTCTATACAAAGACACATTATAATTAAAGTGACAAGAATAAAAGATAATGAGAGAAGGTAAAAAGCAATGAGAGGGCTTCCCTGGTGGTCCAGCTGTTAAGAATTTACCTTGCAATGCAAATGACACCAGTTCGATCCCTGGTCCGGGAGGATCCCACATCCCTCAGAGCAACTAAGCCAATGCACCACAGCTACTGAGCCTGTGCACTAGAGCCCATGCTCTGCAATAAGAGAAGCCACCGCAATAAGGGACCTGTGTACTGCAACGAATAGTAGCCTCCCTCAACGAAACCAGAGAAAGCCTGCGTGCGGCAATGAAGAACCATTTACAGTCAAAAATAATAAAATAAATAAATCTTGTTTTAAAAAGCAGTAAGAGAAAAGTAGCTAGTTATGCATATAAGACTAGCAGCTGATTTGTCAGCAGGAACTTTGCAGACCAAAAGGAAGTAACATGACATATTCAAAGTTCTGAAAGAGAAAAGCAACCCAGAATACTATATTCAACAAATCTATCATTCCGATTTGAAGGAGAGACAAAGAATTTTACAGACAAGCAAAAGCTAAAAGACTAAAATGGCTTTCAAAAAATGATAAAGGGACTTCTCTAAACAGAAAAGACCATAACTGGAAAAATGAAAATGACAAAAGGAAAAATCTTGTTGGTAAAAGCAAACATAAAGTAAAAAAAACATTATATGTAAAATGGGCAGCTAGTGACAACCTGTCATTAAGCATAGGAAGCTCAGCTCAGTGTTCTGTACATGGGTGGGAGGGAGGCCCAAGAGGGAGAGGATATATACAAGTAGCTGATTCACTTCATTGTACAGCAGAGGCTAGCACAACATTTAAATGCAATTCTACTCCATAAAAATAATAAAATCACCAGACATAAAGCTGGTAGAAAGAGTAAAGGAAAAAGCAGTAGAATCATCTATAGTCACAACAGGTAGTTCAGGGATGCACAAAATAAAAGGATGTAAAATATGATGCAAAAAAATTAACTGTAGTTGGAGGGAATAAGAATACAGGGTTGTTAGACTATATTCAAACTTAAGAGATCATCAACATAATCATAATGTGTAAACAAACTGTAGTCCATTCCCCAGGATCCAATTGTGGTGACGAGACATAAAATCCCTCAGTCTTTTGTTCA
The DNA here is from genome assembly GCA_006410935.1 of Redunca redunca. NCBI lineage: Eukaryota > Metazoa > Chordata > Mammalia > Artiodactyla > Bovidae > Redunca > Redunca redunca. Next base: position 43,449 of record SJYQ01008122.1, read on the forward strand.
GAGAACAAGAGCATTAAAGTGTTTCTGGTGTTCTTGAAATAACATGGAATCCAGAAACAAGAGATTTTGGTTAACTCACTCGAGCTCCAGTTTGGTTTGTTATAGACCCTGAAACACATTTTTCCCAACGTCAACTGAGAAAGCAAAAAGCTTTGTGGATCACCAAGTTCTTAAAAGTTGCTTTGTGGTTATTATCCATTATTCCTCTGGGGTGAACTCTCCTATTTTCTGCTGTCAACAGATAGTTCTTCCCTTAAGGGAACTGAAGACAATGAAGGAATTATTTCCCATTTGTCTCTAACCTGGAACTAGCTGTGGGGGTTCCCCTCCCACCCCCAATCTGGTCCTCTCCATTATTCATAAATTTCAAAGCCACTTCCATTGCTCAGGGGTTATAAGAAAATGTATGTCAGTATATCTATCTTATTTGGTTTTGAACTATAATTCTCCCCTTTGCAAGGCTTCTTCAATATCCTTAGAGCCTCCACTGTTTCAGTATACTCTTTGTCTTCTAGAGAGAAATGGAAGAACATTCCCATGCCTTGTAGCTGAAGGTAAATGTGCTCACCACCTAAGAGGCAAGAGTGGGAGTAGAATTTATACAGTACTGTGATACATATGTTTGTGTGTGTGTGTCCAGTGTGTATTATTGATCCCTCTTGTAGTTCTACCACTTTTCTCACCAGCATATAACAGGCAGTTCCGTGTAGAATAATTTATCTCAAACTGATCCTCTAGCCAGTCCTTGAGAGGATAGGGAAAACTATATCTCTTCTTACTTATCTTTCTTCCTCATTGTTGTCTTTTTGGCTTTTCCTCTAAAGTTTATCCTAAATCTGTGATGATCTTCATCTTTGCTGTTATGATCCAGGTGTAAGCAGGTATTCTGTTGTACCTGAACTACTGCAATAAAATAGCCTCCTATTAAAATTCTTGCTAACACTCTTGCCTTGCTATTAATGTAATCTATTCTCTACCCAGTAGCCAGCATACAACTTAGAATTTTTTCATTTACTCCTTAACTTAAATATTTTCATAGTTGTCTATTGCTCTGAGAATAGAATCAAAGCTTTCAATTACAGCAGAAAAGGTCTTAAATAAGCTGACTCCTAGATAATTCTCCAACCATGTAAGTTTCTTGTGCTTACATTGCTTCTGAATTTTACCTATCCCTCAAACACCATAGTCCTATATTATCCAACATAACTACAAAGCCTGTTTTTATAAGCTTTATTCAACAGGATTTTTATTAACTAGAATTCACTTTAAAGAACCTGTAAGAACAGACTTCCTCACGACCTCAGCTTGTAATTTAACAAAATCACTGAAGATGGTGATTGCAGCCGTGAAATTCTACTCCTTGGAAGGAAAGTTGTGACCAACCTAGATAGCATATTCAAAAGCAGAGACATACTTTACCAACAAAGGTCCGTCTAGTCAAGGCTATGGTTTTTCCAGTAGTCATGTATGGATGTGAGAGTTGGACTGTGAAGAAAGCTGAGCACTGAAGAATTGATGCTTTTGAACTGTGGTGTTGGAGAAGACTCTTGAGAGTCCCTTAGACTGTAAGGAGATCCAACCAATCCATTCTAAAGGAGATCAGTCCTGGGTGTTCTTTGGAAAGAATGATGCAAAACTGAAACTCCAATACTTTGTCCACCTCATGCGAAGAGTTGACTCATTGGAAAAGACTCTGATGCTGGGAGGAATTGGGGGCAGGAAGAGAAGGGGATGACAGAGGATGAGATGGCTGGATGGTATCACCGACTTGATGGACGTGCGTTTCAGTGAACTCCAGGAGTTGGTGATGGACAGGGAGGCCTGGCGTGCTGCGATTCATGGAGTCACAAAGAGTCGGACACAACTGAGCAACTGAACTGAACTGAACTGATTACTATCATGAATTTATATAGCCTCCAATAGCATTTCTAGGAATTTATCCTACAGATATATAAGCTAATGTGAAAAAGTCATTTGAGCAATGTTACTAGTGAGGTATCATTGGAAATAGTAAACTACTAGAAACAATCTAAATGCCCATAGACAGCTAGTTGGCACTTTTATTGTGATAAACTGATTGGTATTAGTATAGTAGTAATTAGCAACACTGAATGTGTAATTCATCTCAGGTAATACTATTAGGTAAATAGGATTTTTTAATGCAGTAAATTGGGGAATATAGAAATTGTAGAGATAACTTGAGTCAAAGTGGGAGTTCGGTTCAGTTCAGTCACTCAGTCATGTCCGACTCTCTGCGACCCCATGAACCGCAGCATGCCAGGCCTCCCTGTCCATCACCAACTCCCGGAGTTCACTCAAACTCACGTCCATCGAGTCAGTGATACCATCCAGCCATCTCATCCTCTGTCGTCTTCTCCTCCTGCCCCCAATCCCTCCCAGCATCAGAGTCTTTTCCAATGAGACAAGTCTTCGCATGAGGTGGCCAAAGTACTGGAGTTTCAGCTTTAGCATCATTCCTTGCAAAGAAATCCCAGGGATATCTCCTTCAGAATGGACTGGTTGGATCTCTTTGCAGTCCAAGGGACTCTCAAGAGTCTTCTCCAACACCACAGTTCAAAAGCATCAATTCTTCAATGCTCAGCCTTCTTCACAGTCCAACTGTCACATCCATACAGGAGAAGTGGTAGATAATGCAAACTTCAGTTAACCCCCAGCAGGAAAGATGAGTTCTGTTGTGAGATACTTTCTCAGCTCCCGAAGAGACAGAGAGCTTTAGAGTAAATGTGCTTATATAGTACGCGGAATCTATTTTTTAGTCAACAGATCACCATGTTCTCTTTCTCTATTATTTCATGAGCATTCACACGAGCAAATCTAATTGACACAAAGAAGAAAGAAAAATGATAATGTTAGCAAAGTGTTAGAATACAACAAGGAAATATCAGTTATGAATCACTGGCATAAAACCTAGGTTAGGACTGTGAAAGTTATTCAGTAAATTATGTCAGCCAGACACTTAAGATGAGCTTTTTTTTTTGGCAGATCCAGGACATGATTGGAAAAAGCCAAAGCATTTATTGGTGTTTTTTTATTTTATTTAATTAATTTATTTATTTACTGGTGTTTTGAAAACTTGAATAAAATGATCTGGTTAGAATTGAGGGAATAAGTTTGGAATTAAAAGGGAAACTGTTTTTTTTTCCCTCCATGTCCCATGAAAATCTCTCTACAAAGAATGATGGCAGATTGAAAATGCTGAGGAATGGGAAGCCATTTTCTTAAGAGAAGAACTGATCATATTACATGGTATGTCACTAGATCTTTTATGTTATTGACAAAGACTCCTGTTTTTCGTGCCTTCACTTGATCAGTTACATGTTTTCACCAAGTCTCCAAATCCCAATTTCTGGGTGATACAGAGCAGTCCATTGGGTTGTCTCATCTTGATCCAATCCACAAAACAAAGTATAAGCTAAAGTGTGTGAGAGGCACGTGGAAGGTTAAAAAGGCCAACAGACCAACTGTAGAGTCTCTACTAGTATTTCTAATAACTGGTTACTGACATAGCCATGCAGCCTCATATTCTATTAATAATCTGATTTCTGTTATAAACTCCTGAACTCCTCAGGTTTGAGCCTTTTGATATAATAATAATTGTAATGTTACATGGTTTCTCCAAAAGAAATAGTGCTGGTTTCTAGGTGGACATTTTTATCCAGACCATCACTAGTCCATTAGTGGAGCAAAGAGCATGAGCCATTCAGGTTAAGATTCATGTATCAACGTGTTCAAAAGTATGTTTCATTATGTGATAGTCATAATGATTTCTCGTGCTTCCACATTTTCATCTCTTTTTTTCATCTCCAGCAAGACAGACCATGGGGAGGGAAAATCAGAGCAGCGTGTCCAAGTTCCTCCTCCTGGGGCTCCCCATCCGGCCAGAGCAGCAGGGCGTGTTCTTCGCCCTGTTCCTGGGCGTGTACCTGATCACGGTGCTGGGCAACCTGCTCATCCTCCTGGTCATCAGGCTGGACCCTCACCTTCACACCCCCATGTACTTCTTCCTCAGCCACTTGGCCCTCACTGACATCACTTTTTCATCAGTCACAACTCCAAAGATGCTCATGAATATGCAGACACAGAATCAATCCATCTCGTATGCTGGGTGCATTTCCCAGGTGTATTTTTTCTTAATGCTTGGGTGTCTTGACAGCTTTCTTCTCACGTCAATGGCCTACGACATGTACGTGGCCATCTGTCACCCCCTCCACTACATCACAATTATGAGTCAGAGCCTGTGTTTCCTGTTAGTAATTGTGTCCTGGGTCCTATCCTCTGCTAGTGCCATCTTACACACCCTCCTCCTGGCTCGTCTCTCTTTCTGTGGAGACAACCTTCTCCCTCACTTCTTCTGTGACCTTGCCACCTTACTTAAACTGTCCACCTCAGATACCACAGTCAATGAGCTGTTTATTCTCACTGTGGGAGTGGTAGTCATTACCCTGCCATTTGCATGCATACTGGTCTCTTATGGTTGCATTGGGGCCACCATCCTTAGGGTCCCCTCCACCAAGGGACTCTACAAAGCCTTGTCTACATGTGGGTCCCACCTCTCTGTAGTGGCTCTGTACTATGGAACAATTATTGGACTGTACTTTTTTCCCTCATCTAATAACTCCAATGACAAGGATGTTATTGTGGCCATATTGTACACTCTGATCACTCCCATGCTAAATCCTTTTATCTACAGTCTGAGAAATCAGGATATGAAAGGAGCTCTGGGAAATATACTTAGTAGAGGAACATTTTCATAAGGACAACCTTTGTTTCCCTATTAATTGAATCCCACACATACAATGTCAGTATCCTTTCCTCTCTAATTAGTTATTTCTTAGTGAGTCTCGATGCGGCCTTCTATCTTCAGTCTCTGCTTCAGCTTGGACATAGCCTTCTTCTACGTTTAATTTTTTGCTCATTATAGAGAGGGAAAGATTTTACAAATATACCTGCACAACTACCATTTCCTTCCCCCCTCCTTTTTTCTGTGGTATTCATTGTTCCACAAACATTGAAGAAAAAATTTTTGAGTCACAACTCTTACTATTTTGGTGAGGGGGTGTGGATAATTTATAGACCTTATGTAACAAAGCATTTTTCCCTTCTCAAGATAACAAAAATATTATCTCTGGTTGGTTTATGATTTTATTTTTTAGTTTAATTCCATAATACATTTAAAAGTTATCTTTTGAGTGACCTTAATTAGAAATCTATTATTAATTCTATCTGTAATTTCTTCTCAAAATATTACTATATTTTTACTTTTAAAACAACCTCCTGTTACATTTTTAAAATCCCTATCTTTTAAGCTTTCATCGAAACATTTCTTTTTCTGTGGCTATCTTTTTTTTCACAAATATAATTGTATATATTTAAAGTGTACAATGTGAAAATTTGATAAACCAGACAACAATAAATGCTATATGGTATCACTTATATGTGGAAACTTTTTTAAAATGCTGGTTTCATAGGAACAGAGAATAGAATGGTGGTTACCAGGGGCAGGATGTAGGAGAAGTAGGTAATGTAGGTCAAATGGTTCAGTTTTAGTTTAAAGAAGAATAAGTTCTGAGGACCAAGTGTAGTGTGATGGCTAGTTAATAACATGGTATTGCATACTTGAAAGTTTCTGAAGATGGTTCACAAGTATTATCACTACACACATGAAAAGATTAACTAAAGGAAGTGATAGATGTGTTAATTATCTTAATCTTGGTAATCATTTCACAATATATATGTATTTCAAATCATCACCTCCAATTAAAATAAATAAATTTATATTA
>SJYQ01008122.1:49339-70046 GCA_006410935.1 Redunca redunca
TTTATGTATCGTTCCTGTTATGATGCCCTCTGTGCTTCCAGGGCTCGCCACAGACTCGGCAGGGAGAGTGTTTCCTGGTGTTTGGAAACCTCTCTTCTTAGAGTTCCTTTCCCGGGTCGGGTTTCCCTACCCAGGACGGAGCTCCCTCCCCCCCTCCTTTGTCTCTCTTTTCGTCTTTTATATTTTTTTCCCTACCTGTTTTTGAAGGCAGTGATCTGCTTTTCTGGGTGCTTGATGTCTTCTGCCAGCATTCAGAAGTTGTTTTGTGGAGTTTGCTCGGCGTTGAAATGTTTTTTTGAGGAATTTGTGAGGGAGAAAGTAATCTCCTGGTCCTATTCCTCCGCCATCTTCTCCCTGATAATCTTTAAATGTTAAATATTTTCCATTAGAGCTTTGTTTTCCATTTCTATAATTTTACTTATTTTATTTTTTGATATAAATTTATTTATTTTAATTGGAGGTTAATTACTTTACAATATTGTATTGGTTTTGCCACACATCAACCTGAATCCACCACAGGTATACACGTGTTCCCCATCCTGAACCCCCCCTCCCTCCTCGCTCCTCGTTGTCTGAATATGAGAGCTCCTATTATTTTACTTGTTCAACAATACTTGATACTAATAAATTTCTAAAATTTTTACAATTCTGGTGAGTAGAAAATTGTATCTCACTGTAGTTTTATTTTCTATTTTCCTGGTAATTGATGACATAGAACATCTTATCCAATGCTTGTGGGATGTTGGTGGCAGAGATGGTTGGCTGTCCACCAGAATTTATGATCTCTTTCCCAAGTGTGAAGCTGGCTCTGGGAGACAGCTGCCACATTCCCTGCCAATCTGGGTGTGGCCCTGTGGCATGTCCTCCCCAAGGGAAAAGAACGTGTGCTATTTTCTGGCTGGAATTTTAAAGAAGGATGTATGTTTTCTCTATTGTCTGGAAGCAGGTTTATCTGCAGTCCTGAGAGATCGTTGGTCTTGGTCCCTCATTTACCACATAGTGAAATGCCATCTACCCACTAGAAAACCCACTCTGCAACATTTGCAGCCATCATTGTTCCTACTGGTACAAGATTTTCTTCTGTGAAATAAATGATTATGTCTTTTCCTGCTTTTCTATTATTTCTCTTTTTTATTGCAGTACAGTAGACTTCATATAATCTTGAAATTAATCCTTTGTCATATTTGTATATATTGTAAATGCTGTCCATTATTGGAAGCTTGCTACTTTTGCTTCTTACTTTCTATTGATGTCTTAATTTTAAAGTAATTAAAGTTATTAATGTATCATTTTATGATTTGCGTTATTGACTTTAAAGTGTTTCCTTGAGAAAGTCACCTTGAAAATGGCAAACATTGTATTTTACAGACAACAAGAAAGGGATCTGACATCAGAAAAAGTGTAGGATCTGAAGAAAGGTGGACTCAGATTTCTTGTCAGCATCATGAACGTGCATAAATGGTAGGAATACCCCAGTGTAATATCCTCTAATACAATTTACTATAGGTGAGTTCAACATTAGGTGCATCTACCTTGTACAGGGTAGAGTTGTTTAGCAAAATAATCTACAGCAAAACAGTTATGCTATGTGGGTTAACTGACTGTCACAAACATCACTCCGCTGGGGCATGTTGAGAGTCAGGGGGGCTGTGGGTATGCTATGACAGGGGTATATAGGAACTTCATGCTTTACACTCAATTTTGCTGTAAACCTAAAACTTTAAGATCTATAATTTAAACAGTAAGATCTATAATTTAAACAGTAAGATCTATAATTTTAAAAAAGACAGATATGGTACTGTAGTGTCAGTGTCAATGTCTTTCAAACTCAAACATCAATTACTATCAACTGAACACACACAAACACCATATGCTGAACAGCTGTTATGTGCAAGGCATTGTCCAGAGTCCAGGGGAGGTTCCTGACTTTGGAAAATAGCAGCAATTGAGCATCTAGAGTAAAACCATGCCCCTGACCTTGTTAGTACAGTGCAAGAACCTGAGCTAGGGGTCATCAGAAATAGAATAATAGAATATCAGTAGTACATCTCTTTTTTAAAAATATAATTTATTTATTTTAATTGGAGGTTAATTACTTTAAAATATTGTATTGGTTTTGCCATACATCAACATGAATCCGCCACAGGTATACACGTGTTCCCCATCCTGAACCTCCTCCCTCCTCCCTCTCTGTACCATCCCTCTGGGTCGTCCCAGTGCACAAGCCCCAACCATCCCGTATCGTGCATCGAACCTGGACTGACGATTTATTTCTTATATGATATTATACATGTTTCAATGCCATTCTCCCAACATGGACATGGAAGCAACCTAGATGTCCATCAGCAGATGAATGGATAAGAAAGCTGTGGTACATATACACAATGGAGTATTACTCAGCCATTAAAAAGAATACATTTGAGTCAGTTCTAATGAGGTGGATGAAACTGGAGTAGTATGTCTCTTGCTAACAATTGAACAGGCTTCAGTTTTTGTAGCACTTTGGACATCCATGCCTCAGTAAGGTTTTGTTCTAGCATTTGGTAGTATATTGTGTGATTTTCAGTGTGGTTTGTATGAAATATATCTGAATTTTTAAAAAGCAAAAAAGTATTTCCCTGACTCATGTACATAAAGATAGTGTGACATTTATGTAAAAATTAAAAACTTTGCCTCTGGTTCTCGTTATGTTTTGGCTATACCACATGGTTCATGGGATCTCAGTTCCCTGACAGAGATCGAACTCTGGCCCTGGGCAGTGAGAATATGGAGCCCTAACTACTGGGCAGCCAGGGAATTCCCTGCCTTTAGTTCTTAAAACACATGGAGTTGTTTTTAATGCAGTAGGAAATAAAGATTTCACATAATGTTTCTTCATAGTAATAAGGAACTTCTAAAATTTAATTTTTAAAGAGTTCATCCTTTCTTCAGTACTGTACAATAGATGTCCTTGACTAAAATTGAAAGTGTCAATCTGGCAATTTCATCTCTATACCAAAAAATAGACTCAGGTAAATGATGGGTAATTTTGATGTGGAAGTATTCCATAATGATTTGCTCAGAAGAGTAGAACAAAGGTGCTTGCTTAGCCAACTATTGCAAGAGGTGGAGAATGAAGGTTAGAGGAGTGGCCCTTGAAGGTTAAAATAGCAACAACTAAAGATTTCAGCCTAAAACGTAAAATAGATGGTTTTAAAAGTTTGATGGTTAGTAGCTGAAAAATCTCAAGAAATACTGACAAACTCCTAAAAATGTCTCAACCTGCTGCAGCCATGCAGGCAGCTCTTAGAAGCCCACTGGGAAATGTCTGTGAACTTCACTTTTGCCTGTTTCTGCCTGTAATGTAATTACCTCCAGAAAGTAACACCTTCTCCTTTTCTGCCTTGTAAATTTCTCATGAGTTCTCATTGCAAAACATTAAACTTGAACAATACAAAAAGGAAAAATCTGGGAATGTTTCCAGCCTCACTGCTACAAGGATGGGAAGACTTAGCAGTGGGTGATGATGATGCTAAATTCGCAACAGACAATCTAGTAGTGCATAAGGACAAGAAAGGTGGGGTGGGGTAGGAGTCTGCAAGTCCTAGGAAGAAGGTGAGGGATGTGTGATTCAAAACCACTCCAAATGAGCCCATTTTAGATCAGCTAACCTTGTGTCTCGATGGCACCTGACTCCAGTACTCTTGCCTGGAAAATCCCATGGGCAGAGGAACCTGGTAGGCTGCAGTCCATGGGGTCGGTAAGAGTTGGACACGACTGAGAGACTTCACTTTCACTTTTCACTTTCATGCATTGGAGAAGGAAATGGCAACCCACTCCAGTGTTCTTGCCTGGAGACTCCCAGGGATGGGGAAGCCTGGTGGGCTGCTGTCTATGGGGTCGCACAGAGTCAGACACGACTGAAATGACTTAGCAGCAACCTTGTGTCTCAGCTGGTAAATAATCCCCCTGCAATGCAGGAGACCTGGGTTCGATCCCTGGGTTGGAAAGATCCCCTGGAGAAGGGAAAGGATACCCACACCAGTATTCTGGCCTGGAGAATTCCATGGACTATACATGTCTCAAAAAGTCGGACAAGACTGAGCAACTTTCACTTTCACTTTTCAAACTGCAGCTGGCCACAGAAGCATGAGCGAGACCAGCCACATCCAGAAAAACCACCATCCTGAACAGAATCAGCCAAGCCTCAACCAACCGTCAGAATTGTAAGTAACATAAACATTTTTTCCAGAAGAAACATCTTTACAAAAACCTCTCATGTCTTCCTCTTAGCACTTTTTAGATCTAACAATCTAGATCTTTAGCCTTCCTCTAGTTTGGGAGTCTCAGGAGTTATGGAATTGATTATTGGACATTTCCTATAAACATCTTCACTTTATGTCTTACAACTCACTTTGGTACCTGGTGTCTATCAGATCTTGGTTCCTCAGTTGAAACAGCCAGTTTGTTGTCCTGAAACACACTGCCGCCTCTGCCAGTGATCATTAGGGTGAGATAGAATGTGTATGTCTGGATAATTCAGATTTGTTAAGCCTCAAGTAAAGAGATGTCTTCTCTGGGAAGCTTTTCATGTATCCTCTGCCACTAGGCTGAGCTAACTATTCCTCCCTAGGACACAGCGTTCTGCATACATGACTGTAGTCCTTGGCAATGCCAATGCAGGAGACACAGACTCGATCCCTGGGCCGGGAAGACCCCCTGGAGAAGGAAATGGCAGCCCACTCCAGTATTCTTGCCTGGAGGATTCCACGGACAGAGGAGCCTAGTGGGCTACAGTTCATGGGGTTGCAAAGAGTTGGTCATGACTGAGCGACTAAACAATAACAAAAACCACTGTGGAGTCAGACAGCCAAGATTCAATTCTTCTTTTCACTAACTGTGATCCTAAAGTGTTCTCCACCTCTTTGAGCGTGAGTTTCTCAACATATCTCTGAGGGTTGTTGTCAGGATTAAAGTAGAAGATTTTATCACATAGTAATTTTTTTTTTTTTTTACTTTACAATATTGTATTGGTTTTGCCATACATCAACATGAATCCAAGCACGTGTTCCCCATCCTGAACCCCACTTCCACCTCCCTCCCCATACCATCCCTCTGGGTCATCCCAGTGCACCAGCCCTGAGCATCCTGTATCATGCATCGAACCTGGACTGGCGATTTGTTTCTTATATGATATTATACATGTTTCAATTCCATTCTCCCAAATCATCCCACCCTCTCCCTCTCCCACAGAGTCCAAAAGACTGTTCTATACATCTGTGTCTGCTGTCTCGCATACAGGATTATCGTTACCATCTTTCTAAATTCCATATATATGCTTTAGTATACTGTACCTAGTAAACTCTTTGACTGGTACTTGAGACAATAGAGATGACATTTATTTTGTTATTGATTATCTGAAAGGGTCTTGGGAGAAAGTAAGTCTGGGTTATATTCCTGAAGGACAAGAGAAGTACATTTATTATGTGGGAAGAGAAAAATCGAATATGTTCTGTGGAACTTCCCTGGTGGTTCCACTGAGGGGGATGTGGGTTCGATCTCTGGTTGGGAAACTTAAAAGATCCTGCATGCCTTGCAGTGTGGCCAAAAAATAAAAAAATTAAAAATAAAATAAAATTATTTTTCTTTCCCTGAAAGTTCTAGCAGGACTCAGGGTCCCTGGATGCCTAGGTGTCTGGGTGCAGGAGGAACCATATTCTCACCAAAATGGAAAATTCTTTAGATACAAGGATGTGAACATTCAAGCACATTTTATAAAAATTTAAAATCTGGGGAAGGGCCAGCCCTGACAGCTTCCACTTAATGGCACCAGCGAAAGTGACATAGCATCCTCAAAGTATTTTCCAATCCCCATTATCCAAGAAAAGAGCAAATTAAGTTCTATAAAGCGTATCCCACCTTATTATTCCCCCAACAAGTGTAAGAATACTGTCAATAAAGATTTCTGAGTGACAGCTAAGAAAGGAAAACAAGGGAGCCATATTTTCAATAATTTGTATTTACATGTAATTGAGGAAATAGAATCACAGGGACTGTTTTTAAAGGAAAGGTTAAATATCAGTTGGGAGAATATGTTCTCTTGCTCAAGAGTTTTCTCAAGGCCCCTTTCATGTCTTTATTTCTCAGGCTATAAATAAAGGGGTTCAACATGGGAGTGACCACAGTGTACATCACTGAAGCAATTAGCTTAGTGTCATTGGTGCTGCTGGGTGATGGAAGAAAATATACACCACTAATTGCCCCGTAGTAGAGAGTCACTACTGAGAGATGAGAGCCACATGTGGCCAAGGCTTTGCAGATGCCCTTGGCAGAGGGTACCCGGAGGATAGTGGCCCCAATATGGCCATAAGAAACCAGGATGCATACAAATGGAAGCATAATGGCTGTTAACCCTGCAGTGAAGATTACCAGCTGGTTGAGGGAAGTGTCTGAGCAGGACAATTTGAGCAGGGCAGCAAGATCACAGAAGAAGTAGGGGATAGTGTTGTCAGCACAGAACGACAGCCCGGCTAGGAGAAGGGTGTGCAAAAGAGCACAAGCAGAAGCAATGCCCCAGGATCCAAGCACCAGCATGACACAGACACTCTGGCTCATGATGGTGGTATAATGCAGAGGGTGGCAGATGGCCACATACCTGTCATAGGCCATCGAAGTGATCAGGAAGCTGTCCAGATCAGCAAGGAGTATGAAAAAATATGTCTGTGAAAGGCACCCTGCATAGGGGATGGATCTGCGCTTAGTCTGCATGATCATAAGCATCTTAGGGACAGTGACAGATGAGAAAGTAATATCAGTGAGAGCCAAGTGGCTGAGGAAGAAGTACATGGGGGTGTGGAGGCAAGAGTCTAGCCTGATGAGCAGAATGATGAGCAGGTTGCCCAGCACTGTGATCAGGTACATGCCCAGGAACAAGGCGAAGAACACACCCTGCTGCTCTGGCCAGATGGGGAGCCCCAGGAGGAGGAACTCGGACATGCTGCTCTGGTTCTCCATGGTCATCAGCTGGAGGGGATTAGTAGGAAAGTTGAAGGGAAAAGGGAAAAGTTGAATGTCTTGGGATAATAAGGTGATCACTGTGGCAAAACATGATAAAGATGTTCTTTTGATTTAGGGAAGGTCTTCATCAATACTATCTTACATTTGTACCATATTTTGCTGTTAAATGCAGCAGAAGTGTAGGTTTCTTTCTCAATCTGGTGCCAGACTCTGCAAATGACAATATTAACAGTTAATTTTTGTTAAATACTATCCTTATTCACTGTTCTTATAGCTTCTGTGTAGTAACTGATGTAATATTCTTCAGAATGGGAGCTAGGTAGGCACTATTAATATTATTATTTCCACTTTCCAGATGGGGTACCTGAGGCAGTCTCCAGACCCTGAAATAAGAAGGGAAGCTGGGATTTGGATCCAAGCACGTTGACTCCAGAATTTGTTCTCTGGAAGCAAAACAAATTATTTGACATCAGAAATCTCTTTGCCTTTCATAATTTTGTGTGTAATAATGTTTAATTCTGCATCCTCTTCTTCTGTATACCCTCTATGATTATTTGTAATTTGTTCATTGGTGGTAGACCCAGAATTTATCAAAGACAACCAATGCATACACACTGTAAGTTTGTTGATCAAATACACAATGTCACATTATGGTGGCCTCTTTAAGAAACTTACATCAAGGATCATTGGAGTGCACGTGTCTTTTTGAATTATGGTTTTCTCAGGGTATATGCCAGTAGTGGGATTGCTGGGTTATATGGAAGTTCTATTACTAGTTTCTTAAGGAATCTCCATACTGTCTTCCACAGTGGCTGGATCAATTCATATTCCCACCAACAGTGCAGGAGTGTTCCCTTCTCCCCCACATCCTCTCCAGCACTTATTGTTTGTAGATTTTTTGATGGCCATTCTGACCAACGTGAGATGCAGATATAGAGAACGGACTTGCAAACACAGCAGAAGGAGAGGGTGGGATGAAACTGAGAGAATAGAACTGACATATATACATTAGCATGTGCAAAATAGATAGCTAGTGGGAAGCTGCTATATGGCACAGGGAGCTCAGCTTGGTACTCCATGAGAGAGAGGTGGAATAGGGTGTGGGAGGAGGCTCAGGAGGGAGGGGATATATGTATACTCACAGGTGATTCATGTTGTTGTAGAGCAGAAACTAACACAACATAGTAAAGCAGCAATTAAAAAATAATAAATACATTTTAAAATACTAGTGTGAAGGAGGAAATAGATCAGCAGAAGGGCTGCCACTGTTGGGGAATTGGGTGAGGAGTGTGCTGTGGTGGGGGAAGAATAAACAGTGGTTTGGGAACAACAAAGTGAAGTGAAGTGAAGTGAAGTCGCTCAGTCGTGTCTGACACTTTGCGACCCCATGAACTGTAGCCCACGAGGCTCCTCCATCCATGGGATTCTCCAGGCAAGAATACTGGAGTGGGTTGCCATTTCCTTCTCCAGGGGATCTTCCTGACCCAGGGATCGAACCCAGGTCTCCCACATTGCAGGCAGACGCTTTAACCGCTGAGCCACCAGGGAACAACAAGCAGGTTATTAAAAAGTTGGACAAGAAAAAAACCAGAAACTTACATCAAGTCTTGTTCGAGACCCAGGATTAATCTTAATCATCCAGGGGCCCCATGTTATTTATTTGCTATACAGTATGACAATCAAATAAGAACAATCTAAAAGCCAAATGTAATTTTTAAAAGGAATTCTACTTTTCCAGTGTCTCTAAAATAGCCTATGAGATATTTATCTCCTTACCCAAATCAGTATTTATCCAAATTTCTATAAATATTTTAAAAAGAGGAGGTAAGAAATCACTAGAACCTATCAAACTTTATTATAAAGTGATACCAGTTACAACAAATGATATACTTTCAGAAGCACAGACCAATGAGGCAGTGGAGAGGAACAGAGAGTCTAGAAGCAAAGACACATTTATAATGAGGACTTGGCTTCACCATCACTCTGTCAACTGGATTCCAAAGGACACCATGTACCACCACTTCCCCACCCTCAGGTGAGTGAAAGGAACAGTGTATTAACAAACCAACTGAATCTAGTAGTTGAAAATCCATGTCAAATGATGTGATTTCAGAGATTACAGCAAAGGAGCCAACAGTTTCCAAACAATAATACAGTATACTAACACATATATATGGAATTTAGAAAGATGGTAACGATAACCCTGTGTGCAAGAGAGCAAAAGAGACACAGATGTATAGAACAGTCTTTTGGACTCTGTGGGAGAGGGAGAGGGTGGGATGAGTTGGGAGAATGGCATTGAAACATGTATAATATCATATATGAAATGAATCGCCAGTCCAGGTTCAATGCATGATACTGGATGCTTGGGGCTGGTGCACTGAGATGATCCAGAGGGATGGTACAGGGAGGGAGGAGGGAGGGGGGTTCAAGATGGGGAACACGTGTATACCTGTGGCGGATTCATGTTGATGTATGGCAAAACCAATACAATATTATAAAGTAATTAACCTCTAATTAAAATAAATAAATTTATATTAAAAAATAATGTGGGAATCAGATATCATATTAACATATCTATGAATTCTTTACCTTTAAGTCTCTTGAGAAACCTATATGCAGGTCAGGAAGCAACAGTTAAAACTGGACATGGAAAAAAAGACTGGTTCCAAATAGGAAAAGGAGTACATCAGGGCTGTATGTTATCACCCTGTTTATTTAACTTATACGCAGAGTACATCATGAGAAATGCGAGGCTGGAAGAAGCACAAGCTGGAATCAAGATTGCTGGGAGAAACATCAAAAACCTCAGATATGCAGATGACACCACCCTTATGGCAGAAAATGAAGAGGAACTAAAAAGCCTCTTGACGAAAGTAAAAGAGGAGAGTGAAAAAGTTGACTTAAAGCTCAACATTCAGAAAACAAAGATCATGGCATCTGGTACCATCACTTCGTGGCAAATAAATGGGGAAACAGTGGAAACAGTGTCAGACTTTATTTTGGGGGGCTCCAAAATCACTGTAGATGTTGACTGCAGCCATGAAATTAAAAGATGCTTACTCCTTGGAAGGAAAGTTATGACCAACTTAGATAGCATATTCAAAAGCAGAGACATTACTTTGCCGACGAAGGTCCATCTAGTCAAGGCTATGGTTTTTCCAGTGGCCATATATGGATGTGAGAGTTAGACAGTGAAGAAAGCTGAGTGTCAAAGAATTGACGCTTTTGAACTGTGGTGTTGGAGAAGTCTCTTGAGAGTCCCTTGGACTGCAAGGAGATTCAACCAGTCCATCGTAAAGGAGACAGTCCTGGGTGTTCATTGGAAGGACTGATGTTGAAGCTGAAACTCCAGTACTTTGGCCACCTCATGCAAAGAGTTGACTCATTGGAAAAGACTCTGATGCTGTGAGGGATTGGGGGCAGGAGGAGAAGGGAACGACAGAGGATGATAGCATCACCAACTCGATGCACATGAATCTGAGTGAACTCCGGGAGTTGGTGATGGACAGGGAGGCCTGGCGTGCTGCGATTCATGGGGTTGCAAAGAGTCGGACATTAACTGAGTGACTGAACTGAACTGAACTGAAGTCTCCCAGAAACAGATGAAAGATAGTTTGCTACTTAGTCCTAGAGGCAGAAGCTTTTCTGGCCAGATTTCTAGCACCTCAAACCCAACCCCTACCCCCAAATCTTCATGGAGTGTGGGAAATGAGCAATGCAATACTCTCTTCTAATATTCCCCAGATTCAGATATTGGGGGACAGTTTTTCTTGGGGAAATATGCAGAGTTATGCCTGTGTAGTGTGATTTGCAGATCAACATTGAACCTCCTGTATCTCTACCCAGAATTCTACCCTCCACAGCCTGTTGGTACCTAAAATTCTTTAAGTTAGATAAAATCTTAAAGGTTCCAATTATAGATTAGTTTTAGAAATAAGTGATCCTGGGAGAGAGCCATAGGGATTCACTGAGGCAGAATGACCGGGAAATGTTCATATTTGGGGGCCAGATCTGGGTGGCTGAAAAAGGGCACTGACCTCTTCAGAGAAAGCGAAGAGGGATAAAGTGGGGAAGTATCGGAAGAATAAGGGTAGAGGCTGTAGACACTGAGGATCAGTTTACTGTTTTGCCAGTTCGGCTGAATGACTACGACAGGGCTAGAAATAGCCAGGTTGTTAACAAAATCTTATTTGGCACTTGATTTGCACCAGGTGATTTTTAAATACTCTTTACTTCTTCCCTAACGTTTTCAAAATAGTTATTCAGATCCTCATTAGGGAGGTGAGCATTGAGTCTCAGTGACAAAACTTGCCCAATCTTATAGTACTAGTATATGGTGTCCCTGGGATTTGACCCCACGTCTACCTGGCTTCAAAGATCCTATTCTTCCCACTGTATTACATGCCCTCATTAACTATATCCTCAGATAAGACAGTACTTGCTGCCTCAGTTCAGTTCAGCCGCTCAGTCATGTCCGACTCTGCGACCCCATGAATTGCAGCACTCCAGGCCTCCCTGTCCATCACCAACTCCCGGAGTTCGCTCAAACTCACATCCATCGAGTCGGTGATGCCATCCAGCCATCTCATCCTCCGTCGTCCCCTTCTCCTCCTGCCCCCAATCCCTCCCAGCATCAGAGTCTTTTCCAATGAATCACCTCTTCTCATGAGGTGGCCAAAGTACTGGAGTTTCAGCCTCAGGATCAGTCCTTCCAAAGAATACCCAGGATTGATCTCCTTTAGGATGGACTGGTTGGATCTCCTTGCAGTCCAAGGGACTCTCAAGAGTCTTCTCCAACACCACAGTTCAAAAGCATCAATTCTTCAGTGCTCAGCTTTCTTCACAGTCCAACCCTCACATCCATACATGACTACTGGAAAAACCATAGCCTTGACTAGACAGATCTTCGTCGGCAAAGTAATGTCTCTGCTTTTGAATATGCTATCTAGGTTGGTCATAACTTTCCTTCCAAGGAGTAAGCGTCTTTTAATTTCATGGCTGCAAGCACCATCTGCAATGATTTTGGAGCCTAAGAACATTCAGAAATACGGAAATCAGGAAGTTTGAGGATGAGTGGAAGATTTGTGGTTTCAAGATAAGTGCCTAGGTGATCATGTCAAAGATACTGATAATAAAATTATAATAACTATCATCTTTTAGCCACATATCTATTGTGTGAATAACATGGGCCAGCTGCTGTGATGTACTTTATATCATATCATATCTAAAAGGACTTAAACATCATTCTCACTTAAACAGTTGAAAAGTTGGACTTACAACTGTAAATAATTTGCCCTTAATCATTCAGCAAGAAAATGATGGACAGATCATTCGATTCCATATTTATCTGATTTCAAGCATGTGTTCCCAGTCACCATGCTACACTGACTCCAGAAAAGTCAACTGACAGAAAGGAGACATCTGGATACATATTCCTCAGTAAAGAGAAAAATGTGAGATCTGTTATTTCTCCCAAAGCTTTTGGGTGGGTGTACTGCATCAGTCCTTAAATAATCAGAAGTGAATAGAGAGACTAGGAGACCAGCTACTGAATTTATAAAGACAACTGCTTACAAAATGAATTTCTTGGGGCCCCAGTACAAAAGGAGATCAAACTCTGATCAGTATTTTTCATAGACTACTTAATTTCTATCAATAAGTGAAAGGTTAAGACAATTATGGTAAACATCTATTGGAAGTAACATCGTGTAGCCAATAAAATGAATTCATTAAGCTTATAATATGATTTTTGAAGGAACATAATAGAAAGCTTCCCAGGTGGCACAGTGGTAAAGAATTCATCTGCCAGTGCAGGAGACATAGGACACTCGGGTTTGATTCCTGGGTTGGGAAGATCCCTTGGAGTAGGAAATGATAACCCACTCCAGTATTCTTGGCTGGAAAATTCCATGGACAGTGGAGTCTGGCAAGGTACAGCCCATGGGGTCACAAAGAGTCAGACATGAATGAGCAATTGAGCACACACACATGTTTACTACTATTTGTAAAAAACAAAAACAAAAAAACAGATTATATTATTATTATTAAACCTGGAAGGGTTTGTTCTCAGCTTGCATGCATGCCAGATATCCATTGTGAAAAAGAGAATAATTTATTAAAAGGGAAGTTATAAATACCAAGGAATTATGGTTATTATGTCCAACTTAGTTATTGAGATGACACAACAAAATTGTAAGAGTGCTAAGCACAGTATAATCAACTTCCAGATTTTGTACCAGACCATTCATTCACTCACACACACACACACACACACACACACACACACACTGCTGAGTGAAGTCTATAAATACCACCCTTACCTAACTCAGGAGTGATGAATTCAGATATTCTGAGCTCAAAGGCATGACATGACTGAAGCGACTTAGCATGCAGCATGCAAGGGTATGAACTAATTTTTCATTTTCTGTCCAAAATACTTTGATCTGGAAAAAGGAAGAAGTCACGCACTCAGTCTTGAAGTGGGAGGAGGTACAGTCTTCTTTTCACCAGATCCAAGGCAATGACAAAGATATCCATTTTTAGCAGCTAGGTTGGGACCCAGGAGCCCAAGGGTACCAATTTCTGGCAAGGAACAATTTGGAAGTGATAAATGCACTTCCCTTAACCACTCCCAGTAGATGTATCTTCACCAGATACTACAGAGAGTCGATTCCTTTGGGAATACAGATGAGGACTCATTATTTCAGATTCATTTAAAGAAGTTTGCATCTAGGAATTCATTTAACCTTCTCAATCACTTTTGAGGTAGATAGTAGCTTTCCCATTTTATTGCAATGCATACGTTCTCGGTCGCTCAGTCATTTCTGACTCTGTGAGGCCCCATGGGCTGTAGTTCACCAGGCTTCTCTGCCCATGAGATTTTCCAGACAAGAATACTGGAGTGGGTTTCCATTTCTTCCTCCAGGGGATCTTCTCGACCCAGGGATCAAACCCGCATCTCTTATGTCTCCTGCATTGGCAGGTGGATTCTTTACCACTGAGCCACATGGGTAGCCTTTTATTGCAATAAGAATGGCTCAAAAGAAAATGGTCAAATAAGGATTCAAACACAAACACACTAACTTCACATCTAAAGCCCTGTTCCATTGCACCATGATGCCTCTCTTTTCACAGTGGGCTCTGAATAGTGTGAATTTCTCCCTTCCACATTTAGTCTGGAACTGGGAGGAAAGTTGCTATTAATACTTGTCCCTGGGGAATAAAGACATTTAACAAGGAATCATTTGGTTTCTTCTTCTCAGAAATAGAATTTTTTCCTTCGTATAGAAATAATTGAATCTATACAGGGATTTTTCGGTGGTAAGTTGTGACAAATAACAGTAGTTGACACATAATTAGGGCTTAAAATATATTCTTTAGCCATAAGTATCAGTGTGAGAAGCCATCAGTGTCAGAAATCTACTCCATTTTGACTGGCAAAAATTTTTAAAAAAGAGATACAGAATCAACTGGAGGAGACAGCATTATACTCAATATTTTCCAACAGTGTTTATTTACTCATTCATAAAAATATTGTTTAACTACTGTGTGGCAAGGGTTTTGTGAGGGACTCTTAATAAAGATTTGAAAACACATTTCTTTTCTCTAAAAGAGCTCCCGATCTAGTGAGCAGGAGAGACAAAACAGTGCATGTCAAATGTTGTAACAAAGGCAAATGATGAGAGTTATGGGAGCAGAGAGGAAGGGTGCCAAATCCAAATTCAAGGAGCCAAGTAAGGTAGGTTTTAGGAAGTTACAGATAAGCAGAGACCTAAGACAAAAAAGAAAAGGGGACTACAGAGGATGAGATGGCTGGATGGCATCACCGACTCGATGGACGTGAGTTTGAGTGAATTCCGGGAGCTGGCAACGGACATGGAGGCCTGGTGTGCTGCGATTCATGGGGTCGCAAAGAGTCAGACACGATTGAGCGACTGAACTGAACTGAACTGAACTGAACTGAAGACAAAAAACAAGTCAAAGGTGGCATGGAGAGTGTGAAGGCAGAGCATCTGAAAGAGAGAAAAACAGAGGAACAGGAAAAGGCATGGGAAAGAGAAAAGGCAAGAAATTCAGGAAACTATTCAGGAAAATTGAAAGGCTGAAATGTACACTTCATCNGAGATTCTTCCTCCATGGGCTCATTCTATAAGGTTCCAACACAAGCATCCTTCCCATGGGACAGACATCCTAGAGGAATCAAGGGGGAAATTGGGCAATTAACCCAAGTCTGATGGACATCTTTAAACTGTAAATTACAAGTTCTTTTCCCCATCCCCTAGGGTTCCTTCCTTGGCTTGTTATACTCCTCCATTCATAGATGTGGGGCTGGTAGACAGGAGTGAGAGTCTGAGCTTGTAGCTTTTCTTTTTGATGCTCAAGAAATGTTGATGACCTTGGAAGCTGATATTCAGGTCTCCTAAAGACAATCTCAGGACATATTTACCCACCACACACTGAGTCATAAATGCTCCTAAGGTCAGTATTGGGGATGGAATGGATTTTTTTTTCTCTCAGCAATATATAAGCTAAAATAGGGTATGCTGCTGCTGCTGCTAAGTTGCTTCAGTCGGTCCAACTCTGTGAGACACCATAGATGGCAGCCCACCAGGCTCCGCCATCCCTGGGATTCTCCAGACAAGAACACTGGAGGGGGTTGCCATTTCCTTCTCCAATGCATGCAAGTGAAGAGTGAAAGTGAAGTCGCTCAGTCGTGTCCGACTCTTCTCGACCCCTTGGACTGCTGCCTACCAGGCTCCTCTGTCCATGGGATTTTCCAGGCAAGAGTACTGGAGTGGGTTGCTATTGCCTTCTCCAAAAATAGAGTATGGAAGAGGAAAAATCAAAAAGCTGATTTTGGTATGGAAAAGGGAGAAGTAAAAAGAGAAAATAAGAGAGAGTAGGGAGAAGGAATAGAGGCTTAGAGTGACAAAGAATGGAGATGCAGAGGCAGAGAGAATGAGGACTGAGAGAGAAAGTAGGAGAAAGTGAAAGAAAAATAAAGTGAAGGTGGGAACAGGAAGAGAGAAAAAAGCAAAAGAGAGAAAAGTGAACTAGGAGATAAAACAGAGATTCAGAGAAGCAGTCTTTCAGGAGGAATTCTACTTGGTTTGGGTCCTGACAGAGTCCAATTGCTGAATGCAGAAGGAATACTTTTGAGTCACCGTTGTGACCAATGGCAAATGCTTCCAATGGGTAGTAACCTCATGTCCTTACGTATTAGGAAGGAGTTTGCTCTGTGAAGCTATTGGGTTTTTGTGGTATACAAGGTGAAAGTTAAGGGGGGACCCAGGGATTTTCTTGCACATTGGTACCCAAATAACCAAAGTATTTGAATATGCCTGAAATCCTCCCATTATTGGTATATCCATTTCTTATTGCCACTCTAACAAATTGCACAAACTTAGTAACTTAAAAAAAAACCCACATATTTATTGTGTTACAGCTCTGAAGTTCAGAAGTCTGACTCGTTGGCATTTCTTCTGAAGACTCTAAAGGAGAATTGTCTCCGTGCCGTTTCCAGCTTCCAGAAGACACTTGCACTCATTGCTTGTAGCCCCTTCCTCCATCGTCTATGCCAAGAGCATAATGTCTTAAAATCTCTCTCTGACAAACTTCTGCTCTCCACTTCTACATTTAAAGACACCTGTGATTACAATGGGCCCACCAAGATAGTCCAAGGTAATCTCATATTAAAGTCAGATGATTAGCAGCCTCAATTCCACCTGTAGCTTAATTCCTCTCTTGCCATATCCACAGGTTCTGGGTATCAGAACATGGACATCTTTGCAGGTTACTATTTCTGCTTACCATAACCAACTAGCAGGTGTATTAAAAGGTAGGATCCAATAAGGAGATGAAAGTTTGGGATACAGCTAAAATTTCACTTATTTTGGCATCTTTTGATAACAGTCCTTATTTTTTTTAATGAGATGTTATTATGTTGCATAGAGAGGAAAGAGAATATATTAAAAATGATATACTTTGTATATATAGGGCTTCCTTTATAGCTCAGTTGGTAAAGAATCCACCTACAATGCAGGAGACCCTGTTTAATTCCTGGGTCGGGAAGATCTGCTGGAGAAGGGATAGGCTACCCACTCCAGTATCCTTGGGCTTCCCTTGTGGCTCAGCTGGTAAAGAATCTGCCTGCAATGTGGGGGACATGGGTTTGATCCCGGGGTTGGGAAGATCCCCTGGAGAAGGGAAAGGCTACCCATTCCAGTTTTCTGGCCTGGAGAATTCCATGGACTGTACTTTGTATATATAAGATGTTACTTCATCCCTTAGCCTTCTATGTAGAAAATGAACCATAAATAAATTTGCATGAAATATTTGCTGGGAGTCCGATTGGTCTTTGTTTCTTAACATAACATAGGATCCCAGAGAATGTACAACAACCAAAGAGGAGGGAGTCTAAATAATATCAAATGTAAATCTGTCTTTCCAGGAAAGTTGAAACAGAGATGTCAGCAAGATTGAGGACGGTGGGGATGAGGAAGAAGAGACTGGAGACATAGGAGACACACACAGATTTCTTAGGGTCTTTAAACCATATTAAAGTTGTTTCACTTCATCTTAAGATCCATGGGAATCCTTTGAGACTTTTTAAACAGGGGAAGTCATTTAGGTTTTCAAAAAAGAAATATAGGTTTTAAAAAGAATCTCTCTTTGGCTGCAGGAGGGAGAATGGATTAACATAATCCAGAGTTTCTTAAGGACCTTCTGTGAATTGAAAAAAATGCAAAATATGTGTATATGATGAGTGCTCTTTAGCAAATACAGTACTTTTTTATCGTTTCATTTGAAAAGTATAACTCCGGTACAAAATCTAACAGTGGTTGTTGAAATCAACTCTTCTAAATGTTGCAGTGCAATGGTTGATGATCCTCACCACAGCACTCGTGGGCAGTAAAATAAATGGCTGCGTCATCATGTACTCACCCTCGGCGACACAGATACACCAATGCTATTTTGCTAGTGAACTAAGAAAAGGTGGCTCTCTTTCACAGTCCCTCGCTGATAATTTTTTCTAATTCCCTTACGTGTCAACATATAAAGAGTATATAAGAAATACGTTGTTTCCCACTTCCCAAAATCAGATATATATATTTTTTTACATGACTGCTAAAATTATTTCAGAGACCTTCATATTCCCAACCATTCTTCATCTGCAGAGGACAGGAGAGGAGCATGAGGCGGGAGAAACAGAGCAGCGTGTCCGAGTTCCTCCTCCTGGGGCTCCCCATCCGGCCAGAGCAGCAGGGTGTGTTCTTCACCCTGTTCCTGGGCGTGTACCTGACCACGGTGCTGGGCAACCTGCTCATCGTCCTGCTTATCAGGCTGGACCCTCGCCTCCACACCCCCATGTACTTCTTCCTCAGCCACTTGGCCCTCACTGACGTCTCCTTCTCATCTGTCACTGTCCCTAAGATGCTAATGAGCATGCACACCCAGGATCAATCCATCCCCTATGGAGGGTGCATAGCACAGATGTATTTTTTCATATTTTTTACTGATCTGGACAGCTTCCTTATTACCTCCATGGCGTATGACCGCTATGTTGCCGTATGTCGGCCCCTTCACTACACCATCATCATGAGGCAGGAGCTGTGTGCCTTCCTAGTGGCCGGATCCTGGATCCTGTCTGGTGCCAGCTCCCTTTCTCACACTCTCCTCCTGACCCAATTATCCTTCTGTGCTGACAACACCATCCCCCATTTCTTCTGTGACCTTGGTGCTCTGCTCAAATTGTCCTGCTCAGACATCTTCCTCAATGAGTTGGTCATGTTCACAGTAGGCATGGTGGTCATTACTCTGCCATTCGCATGTATCCTGGTATCTTATGGATACATCGGGGCCACCGTTCTAAGGGTCCCTTCAACCAAAGGAATCTGCAAAGCATTGTCCACGTGTAGCTCCCATCTCTCTGTAGTGACTCTATATTATGGGTCAATATTTGGGCAGTACCTCTTCCCAACACTGAGCGATTTCATTGACAAGGACATCATTGTGGCTCTCATGTACACGGTGGTCACACCCATGTTGAACCCCTTCATCTACAGCCTTAGGAACAAGGACATAAAAGGGGCCCTGGGGAACCTCTGCAGTAGAGCATTGCTTTTCTTCCAGTGACACCCAACTTTTATTTATATCAGAACCTCATTTTGATTCATCTGTTGTATTTGATCTTTCCATTTGAATATAACTCAAAACTTTAATGTCTCCAAACCCTAAGAAAAATGATGGCATGTTGTATTTACTTGACAAATGCTCATTGACCAGAATTTCATTCCCTTATTAGCAGTACTCTCCTGGTGTGGAGAAAAAGGAACCCTCTGCACTGTTGGCAGAAATGTAAGTTGGTTCAGTAACTATGGAAAACAGGATGGAGGTTTCCCAGAATATCCATATGATTTAGCAATCCCACTCCTGGGCATATATCCAAACAAAACTGTAATTCAAAAAGATATATGCACCCCTATTATGTTCATAGCAACACTATTTACAATAGCCAAGACATAGAAATAACCTAAATGTCCACCAACGTTTAGATGAAGGGATAAAGAAGATATGGTATATATATACATGTACAGTAGTACATGGAGTACTACTGAGCCATAAAAAAGAATAACGCCAGTAACAGCAACATGGATGGACCTAGAGATTATCAATTGTACACGAAGTAACTCAGAGAGAGAAAGGCAAATACATATGCTATCTCTTATACATGGAATCTAAAATATAACACAAATGAACTTATTTATGAAACAGAAACAGACTCACGGACATAGAGAACAGACTTGTGGTTGCCAAGGAGAAGAGAAATGGGGGAGGGATGGACCGGAGGGTTAACAGATGTAAACTATTATACATAGAATGGATAAACAGCCATGTCCTATTGTATAGCACAGAGAACTATGTTCAGTACCCTATGATATACCATATAGTAAAGAATATTTTTTAAATGAATGCAAACTAGTACAGCCACTATGGAGAGCAGTGTGGAGACTCCTTAAAAAACTGGAAATAGAACTGCCTTATGACCCAGCAATCCCACTGCTGGGCATACACACCAAGGAAACCAGAAATAGATGTTTTTCTGGAACTCTCTTGCTTTTTCCATGATCCAGCAGATGTTGGCAATTTGATCTCTGTTTCCTCTGCCTTTTCTAAAACCAGCTTGAACATCAGGAAGTTCACAGTTCATGTATTGCTGAAGCCTTGCTTGGAGAATTTTGAGCGTTACTTTACTAGCATGTGAGATGAGTGCAATTGTGTAGTAGTTTGAGCATTCTTTGGCAATACTCAGCCATTACTCAACTGATTTGAATCAGTTCTAATGAGGTGAATGAAACTGGAACCTATTATACAGAGTGAAGTAAGCCAGAAAGAAAAACACCAATACAGTATACTAATGCATATATATGGAATTTAGAAAGATGGTAACGATAACCCTGTATGTGAGACAGCAAAAGAGACACAGATGTATAGAACAGTCTTTTGGACTCTGTGGGAGAGGGAGAGGGTGGGGTGATTTGGGATAATGGCACTGAAACATGTATAATATCATATAAGAAACAAGTCGCCAGTCCAGGTTCATTGCAGGATACAGGATGCTTGGGGCTGGTACACTGGGATGACCCAGAGGGATGGTATGGGGAGGGAGGTGGGAGGGAGGTTCAGGATGGGGAACATGTGTACATCC